>JAEANM010007733.1:0-17515 GCA_017656035.1 Myanophis thanlyinensis | reverse complement strand
AAGCTGGAGCCGGGCCAGATCGATCAGGCCACACAGATATTGCCGCCATCGGAGGCGCCGGCCTCTGGCCAGGCCGCAAAAACACCGCCACCTTCGCAGCCAAGGAAGCTGAAAACGTCGGAGGCACCCTCGCTGTCCTCGGAAGTGGTGGCCCCCAGCCGGACCACGGAGATGCCGTGGGGCGCGAAGACACCGCCGTCCCCGGCTCGCCTCCGTCTCCACTGCCGCCAGCTCCAAAGTCGACCTCACCGCCGCCGCCACTGCCGACCTCACCCTCGCCGAACTCACCGTCCTCTGGCTGGAAAAACAAATCAGCCGGGGACTCAGCTGGGGGCAGGGCCCTCCAGGGGCAGATGTACACAGCCCTTGGGGGGGTCGGGGCCCCCCGAAACACGACCAGCAATCAGGCCACCGCCCCCTCCGGTCTACTCCGTCTGCCTCAGCCGGCGCCATCACCAGCCACAAGCCGAGAAGAGCCAGCCAGACCCGATGAACAGGAACACACACCACGCCACTCCTCCACAGTCCTCCAAGCCAAACCGACTGTTCCTCGCCGTCACTCCTCACCACTGTCAGCAAAGCTGGCAAAATTGATGGTCTCCGACAAAGCTGCTGCTTGAAAACGGGGAGAAATGTGGAGCGAAAAACACCGCCGCCATCTCCCCCAGCACATGTGCAGGTTACTCCTAGGCGAGAAAGGCCCTTGGTCAGCAACATACCGGTACCAAGGCATTATAAGGGGTACTAACATGTCATGTGATCTTGATTCTACTCCTCTGTTAAAGCTGCCTAGGACCAAATTGGCTTTTTTGACAGCTGCAGCACACTACTGGCTCATACAGATTGCCCTTCACTTACAACCACAATTGAGGCCAAAATTTATATTGCTAAGTAAAAATTTGTTAAGTGAGTTTGCCTCAGTTTACGATCTTTCTTGCCACAATTGTTAAATGAATCACTGTAGTTGTTAAGTGAATCTGGCTTCCCCACTGACTTTGCGCATGAGAAGGTTGCAAAAAGGGATCACATGAACCACTTGCCAAGGACCCGAATTTTGATCATACATATTTTTGATCATACATACATGGTGATGCTGCAACAGTCATAAATGTGAAAAACAGTCATAACTTTGTTTTTCCAGTGCCATTTTAACTTTGAATAGCCACTAAAATGTTTGTAAGTCAAGGACTAAGTGATTGTCCACTGGGACTTATGAAGCTTTCCAAATATGTAGTTGTGAATCATTTTTTTTTTCAAATAAATGATAAGTATAATGTTTTTGACTCATTTGTTTAATTGGGTTCCCTTTATCTAGCTTTAGGATCTATGTAGAACAGATCACATATTAATTTATGCAGAATTACTGTAAAGTTCATGGACCATTGTGCCACTTCTACTTTAGTAGTGGGGATTTTGTAATTCTTTTTTGAGACTCTCAGGTTCCTATCCTCCATCCTTCAAAATGTCAAGCCTAAAAGGATGCTTTACAGATTTTTTCCCCTCTTTTTTAATTCTCTTTGAATTTAGGTAGTTTCTCTTCTAGGCTTGCCACATCAAACTTTAGAAAACATGTATAGAAATTAGTCTTAGATAGTTAGCTGAGTGTCTTACCATCACAGCATTCTTTCCCATGGGAAGCAAGGATGTCTGGCCTGCACCTACGGAAGGACGGCCAGAATATGACCCTCCGATACTACTCTCCTTGGATTGGAGAAGACGATGATGTAATGATTTAGGGGAACAAACTGTGGTTTACTTTGGGTGGAGAAAACGCAGAAATTCAAATTCGGGTCTTCTCCAGATGTGCTAATATGATGTCTTCAATAAAATCTCTTTCTAAGAAATACTGGATTCCAAGAGTTTTGATTACATTGGAGATGTTACTTAGAACCCTGACACAAAAGAGCAGAAAGCTGCCAAAAATGGGAGGGCAATTTGTTAACACATCTGAGAAAGAAAAAATATTGACATGCAAGGTATTAGACTTGGCTGAATTTTTAAAAAATATATACTCTTTAGAAATCTCAGTTCTGTCTGTTTAAATAATATTGTTCTATCACTATGTTTATCCTCCGTATTGACTATTAACACTTCGAGATATAATCCTTAGGACCCAAAATTGCCCTGTCCTCTACATCTAATGGCTGAGAAGAAGCTAAAGGGTGGAATGGTTGTCAGGAGTGCTGTGAATGATTTTTGAGGATCATATTGTTTAAACTTGCTGCAGTATTTGCCACAATAAATTCCGATGGTTGTTTTTAAAAACCATATTTTTGCTAGAATATATTTTGGAATAATCTATATAGAATTTAGAGAATTGCATATTTATGCCTTTAGTTATTTCACCCGGATAACTAAAAGTTGGATTGGATCTGTTGACAACTCTGTTGGGTTACATCATCCTGGGTGGGGGTTGCGCATAGCTTTTTTACAGCTGTCATCTGTAAGACTTGCTTAACCTGTATAGTTAATTCAGAACCTGATAGATTATCATACATATTAAATTGTACAAAATGTTTTTTATTTTGCTTTATGTTTTGTTGTAAATACAATTCAGTAAGACTTCAAAAAAACCTGAGATGCTTATTGAATCTTAGGTATATTAATTAGGAAAATCTGTATTATAAAGCACACATTAGAATAGATAGTGCTGACTGTAATTCAAGAAAGATAAAGTATGGTAATCCATAGAAAATGGGTTACAACCTTTACTCTTTATTTTATGAGTAATTTTTATACGGTACAAATTCCTCCTTCTCCCTCCTTTCCACTTCATCCCAAATAATAGCTAGCTTTAGACTCATAGCTAGTGTCAACTGGAAGTCTTATTATATCTTATAGCCTATTTGTGGAAATGCTTATTGTGTAAACAAAAATAGACATTGACTATACAGCCACTGACTTACTGAAATATTTGGAAATAAGATGCTACTCTTTTATAAGCCGTTACTGATAGTATGAATTTGGGTGGAAATAACACTGTCCTTTCAGTAGAAGGAAGTTCCTCGTTACACAGAAGAATAATGCTATCATCTCCTTTGCTCATTGTTGATGTATCTGGGTTGGGAGTAACTGAGGCTGGTCCCTCCGTAGGAGTAGAATCACACAGTGTGATTGTAGTTAGACAGGAAGGAGGTTCAGTATGAGACACCAAATCATTGTGATGTCTATTTTTTAACTCTGAGAGAATACTTCTCGTCATCCTTTGGATTATTGCATACAGTTCTTTGGCGTCTAACAGCTGTTACAAGTAAAGGTTAAACAATGGAAAAAATTGGGTGTCCATTCTCTCTTGTTACTGGCAATTGCCAAGAAGCAGAATCCAGGTATTTGTATTCTTATTTTATGTGTGTGTAATGAATTGGGGTTGTTGTAATATTCCAAGATAATAAGATAAAATTAGTTATTTTGGTGCACATTTTTTTTTACAAATAACTCCTTTTAAATATATGATGTGAGAAAGGATTATTGCTTTACTTTCTCTTCCTTCAAAGACAGCTTTATGTAAGGTTGGCATAAAAATATGGAAGTTAGGCCTCTTTCTGTATTCTGATATGCCACTGGTCTTAACTTTGGCTTCACTTTAGGCATCTTTCTATATTTATATCACAGACTTCACTGAACCAGCGTGAGACTAGAATGTTCTCTGTCCCAGGGGAAAAAATAATAGTCACAAAACATGTACTGTGGCTTCACCAAAGATTTGCTTTGCATTCAAAATATGGAAACAGAGATAGATGAAAGTAAAGTTTAAACAGAATAGTTTAAGGTTGAGATCATTTAGAATTTGCCTTCCTCTTATCAGATATCAGTTCTGGTTAAAAATAATAATTTTTCTGAATTTTCAGATGCAAGATGCTATCATCTTTTAAAAAAATAATATTGACTAATAGTAGCCGAAGAATTTCAATTATTGTTCAATAATAGTTTATATATGTTCAGTATTACTGTACTCATGTTCCATACATTAAAAACTGAACATTTAATTTTTATGACTGTTTCCCAAAGAGTAAATAAAGTACATAGAAAGTAGTTTTTTTAAAAAGTAGGAGCTAATGCAGTTAGCTCAAGTACTTCTGATTTTGGTAAGCAGTTTATTTACACCTTTTCATTCCACTAATGAAGTGTCCAACAGAAAAATTCTAAATATTGCTTTTTTATTACTTGATAAATGATATTAAACATATAAATTAAAGAATGTAAGGCTAAGAATAAATCATACTTGACCTTTGGAACAGTTTCTTTTATTCTATTTCTTGGGCTGAATAAATAAATACCAGTGGTTTTTTTAATAGTAGTAGAAGAAAATATGTCTCCTTATGTAAACATGGTAATATACAATTATGCAATCACTAATTTATCTGCATAATCATGCCTATGACAGTAATGATTATGCATCTGCATATATTAATGGGTTATTTTTCTGATATTCTGGTTATTTTGATGCAACTTGAAAATGAGGGGATTACGATGTCAAAATGTTGCTGCTGCAGTTAATAAAATACAGGTCCCAGATTATGACCATAATTGAGCTCAAAATTACATTGCAAAGTGAGACATTTGTTAAGTGAATTTGCCCCATTTTATGACTCTTCTTGCCACCGTTGTTAAGTGAATCATTGTAGTTGTTAAGTTAATGACACAGTTGTTAAGTGAATCAGTCTTTCCCAGTGACTTTGCTTGTCAGAAGGTTGCCAAAGGTGTTCACAGACTGCAACTGTCATAAATATGAACCAGTTACTAAGCATCAGAATTTTGGTCACGTGACCATAGGGATGGTGCAATGGTCGTAAGTGTGGAAAATGGTCATAAGTCACTTTTTAAAGTGATGTAACTTTGAATGGTCATTAAATGAACTGTTGTAACTCGAGGACTACCTGCAATTATATACAGAGAGCATGGTTGTGATGTGATTCTAGAAAGGAAATTATAGCATTGAAGTTTTTGTTTTTGTTTAAATTGTTCATATTCCTAATTTTCATAAGGTTAGCAATACTTCTAATGAAGATTTCCAAATAAATAAACAAGTTTTTATTTCTTTTTAATTAGTAGATTTAGGTGGCTGCCCATTTCAGTTACACAATTCTGGGATGCTAAAAATATTTAAAATGATAAAAACATACACGTAGCAGCCACAAAAAAATTATAAAAACAAAGATCCACATTTTTCATATCACCAACTTCTGAGTTTGCCTTGGAAATGGTTGGGATCAACCTATAAGCTAAATAAAGGTCCCATGCAGTTCCTTTATGACTTTGGGTCTCTTAAATGCTTTTTTGCAGAATTTAGACAAAAATTAAATTCTGGTGGGTGGGTGTGTTAGTTTTATTGTCATTGCACCTCTTAAATGCCATCTTCAGTGTTCATTATAACTATAAAAATAAAACACAAACACAGATCCTTCACATTCTATACAATTGAATTGAAAAACCCTGATATTGCATTAATATTGCACTATACAGTAGAATTCAATATAGTTACTGCCCTGGCCAGACCATTATTGAGAATTTTCTGTTAAACTTTCTTTTTGTTAATACTTGTCATGTCTCATTTTGATGACAACTGTACAGTGCAGTCCTGGATGCTAACATTTGATACAAAATGAACTGATATTACCAGAAAAAGACTAGGTATGTTTTTATATGGCCTTATAAGTGCCTACATGTGTATATTGTACCATTAGTTGTTTGATTAAATTTCAAGGCTTCCTGTCTCTTCACCAAGTGACTCTGAGCCATTACTGGAATTCTTTTACAATGTTCTTCATTATTTAGTAATTAATAGAAATAGCATAAAAAAGAAAGTATTTCCATCTTAGCACTACAGCAGAATCAAATATTACTTTTATTATCCAATTCAGGTTGCATTATCTAATATGTGGGCTGGAGAATAAATAATTGGTAAATTGTATTGTTTCCATGAGACAATATATATGAATAGCCTTCCAGTCATCGCCCCGAATTAAACACTATTGTAATCTAAGTGTCCTGACTGCTAAGGCTCTAAAGAGGAACTGGTTTCAAGGAATATTATCTGTATCCATAATATAATCCTCATTCACTCCTTCTAAGTGACATTGCCTCTAACCCTTACAAGCTAATACTCAACATTTTGTAGAAGGACTCAACATTTTGTAGAAAGACAAACCCGCTATAGAATCTGCTTGCATTGAAAAAGTACATATACTGTAAATATTTTTCTATATTCCAAATAGTCTCCTTTGTATATAAAAACCATCACAACTGTTCAGTAGTCCTTATTTGCTGCAGTGCTGATCACTACAAAATTGTTTAGTATTCAGAGAAACACCCAACATTTCTATCTGGCATGGAGCAGGATCATGTTCTCTGAATCTGGAGGACTTGAGTAGAAAAAAGGCAAAACATGTAGGAGAGAAAAGGGACTTTTTAAACATTTCTCTTTCCTTGCTTTGTGCATGTATGTGTTTGTGTGTGCGCATATGTAAGCCCGCAAGCAGGCATGTGCTTTCAAGTCAGCTTTATTCCTAGGGACTACAAACGTTTTCTTTGCAACGTTTTTCAGAAGGGTTTGCTGTTGCCTGATTCCTAGAAGGGCCTGTGCTCAAATCCCCACCTGCCTTTATATCTAAGCCAGAACTAGAACTCATGGACTCCCGGTTTGTAGCCTGATGTCTTAACTACCACCACCATCAATTGGTTAGTCCTATGTAGGCTGTCCTACATAGTTTTAAAATTACTTGTTTTTGAGTTATCTGTATGAAGAAAGAAGTTTCTGTAAAATTAGAAGGAACCATATTATTTCCTCCATATTACCTGGCTGGAACAAACCCTTCTAGTGCGGAGGGAAAAATTCAGTGGTGGAATTCAGTTTTTTTTTACTACTGGTTCTGTGGGCGTGGCTTGGTGGGCATGGCTGGGGGGGGTCATGTGACTGGATGGGCAGTATCTGTAAGCAGGGCAATAAAGATTAGGGTAAAAACCACACCAGAATGTTTTTTTTTCCTGCCTTCCTTACAGGATTAACCCTGTAAAGTGGAAAAAAAGCAAAAGGAGATTTCTTCTAACAACCAGTTCTCTGAACTGCTTAGAAATTTTACTACCGGTTCTAGCGAACCTGCTAGAACCTGCTGAATTTCTTCTCTGGAACAATTCTTTAATTGTGGTGGTATGCTTACCACCCCGATACTGTTCTGTCCAAACAGACTGTTAACTGGTTATGGACTTGAACATGCAATTTCTTCAGTCTTTCCTTTTTTTTCAGATGAGATTCCTAAACTTTCAGAAAGAACTCAAATTTTGAGGACCGTTCTCTGGTTGATTTCATTTTAATTTACAAACTAATATCTATGTTTATATCTGGAGAATCCAGAGAGGGTACGAAAAAGCCCCACAGCCATTTTGTGATGATCCCATTGCCAGAGATCAAACCATCGGGTATGAGAGAGATGAATCATATCTTGTTTACTCAGAACCATGATGATATTTAGCAATGCTGCCTTTCTGTTGATATCCCAAGGGCTCATATGATGCATCATAAATTTGCAATATTTCTTCTGTTTATAGTGCCTTTCGTATATTCTGATGGTAGCTGTTGTGTAACTTTTGTCATGTTTAACTGTCTCTCCTCCCTCCTATCTCATTCCACTGTTGTACTTTCTATGCTTCACTGCCAAAACAGGCAGCTCGCCAGGAAATTGTGACTCTTAGAGCTGAATTGAAAGTTAAGGGTAAAACATATAGCCAGAGAGATTCTATTCCAAACGGAGATGTATTGAACAGTGATATCCTGTAACTTATTAAATTAGCAGAAGATCTCTAGCGCTGTCTAAACAGATACGTGGCATCTCCCAGTTTGTTTCATGCATAGTGCTATGCTGAAATCCAGCCAGAAAAAAGCCAAATTGCTTATATATGGGAAAAGAGAGCCTTTTAAAAAATAGGTAACGTGGATTTGACAGCTACAAATTTTACAAGAAGAACGTCCAAATAAGATGATGAGGTAAGTTTGTTAGTACAGAAATATGATAGTTTGACCTTAAATGTTAATTGTTTGGAATCCAAATGTTCATAATTTTTAAATTGTCTTGTATTAAGACTAGCTGTTTAGATAGTACTTGAATTTTGGAAAGGAAATCTCTGAGGTTAAAAATAGTTAATAACCTTCGTATATATTTGTTCATTTTAAAAATATTCAGCATACCTCATAATCCTGTACAAATGAAATGTTACTTTAATCTTCTTTATCCTATAAATCTAAAAAGAAAATTGAAGTAATTCCTAAAGATACAAAAAGTCTGTTAGTGACTTTGTTCTGTATTTATTTCATTAATGCAAAAAGCGTTATTCACAAGTTTGGATTGACTAATTCCTCTGAAATCTTTCAAAAATGTAATTGTAATTTTGTTACTCATCTTATGATAGAATGTAAATTGCATATTTTCAGTACTTTATTTAATAAGCAAAAATCCAATTAGTTTTCTAAAGCATATTTTCCAAACAAGTCATTTCCTTCCTTTGGGTGTATATTTAATAGTAGGGCAATTTAAAAAAAATGCAAGATCTTCAAAAGACTTTGCTTTAATTTTTGAAAGACACCAGAAATAACTAAATTGTTGTATTGAAATCACAATTAGATTAGCTAATTGTTCAAGTTAGTGCATAGCACAGTAATGAGAGCAGCCAAGCATCTGATATTCATGTATTTCGTGTCATCAGCAAATTAAGTTCCGAATTTTCAGAGTGATACACTATTGTCTGGAATGGGTCTTGCAGAAAATATGTACTGAAATATCTGACAAAGGTGAGCAGTGGCTGACTGGTGAATTCATCATTGATTCTGGTAGCAAACAGCAGTCAAAAGTACTTCTTATGCTGAACATTATACTTCTTTTTAATAAATGTCTTCAAGGATTTTATTCAAGGATTCATTTAGGTGAAGGATCTAAATTCTTCCTTCATTTCTTCCTTTGTTTTAAGTTTTGGCTTACTCTAAATCTGTAAGAGTAAGGCCAAGATGGGAATTAGAGCAGGGGTGTCAAACTTGACTTCATTGAGGGCTGCATCAGGGTGGTATTTGACTTCAGAGGGCCACCAGCATGGCTGGGGTGCGCATGGTCATTCATAGTGGGTGTTTGACACTTTTTATATTTCTAAATTTATACCCCATTGTTTAATAGTAAATTGCTTTTCCAGGCAGAAATGCTATTTATACTATTGTATTTTTATTATTCAATTAATAATAAAAATACAATAGCATAAATATCACGATAATACAAGATCTAACAGCAGAGGTAAATGTCCAGGATAGTAAATAGAAATGGCTGCCAATTGTAGATTGTAGATTAAATGGATCTACAATGTGTAAAATCTGGCATTAACTGTAGTATTAACATAGGGAGTTGCTTGTTTTCTATCCAGATCAGGCACTTACTTGAGGCCACATAACTGTAATCCAGTCCAATCCAGTCCTCCTGCAGCGTTCTGCTGGCCATGTGGAAGCCCCAGGAGCCCCCCCCGCGCGCGACCCATTTTGGTCAGCAGAGGCACCGCGGGGTGGTCCTTTGATATTTCCGGACCAGCCCTGTGGACCGGATGTGGCCCATGGCCCTTGAGTTTGACACCCCTGAATTAGAGGAAGTCTGCAAGCCCAGGCAACTTAGGTTCAGATAAATTGCCCAAAGAGATCAGCATTTCTTAAATGCAGTCAGAACCAAGGATAGGCAGAAATTAATTTAAACTAAAGGCAAGTAGAGAAGAAGAAAAACAAGTGCATGAAATGACAACATTGTGATGTAATAAATAGTGCACTTACATACTACTTATAGGATAAAATGTTAAAGGAGGAAAGCTAAGTTTATGGAGATTCTCAATCATTCAGGTCATGGTTATCCCAAAGGTTGGTTTTTTTTTTCAAAAGACAACTGCACTTTTTTGTTTTTTTTTCTTTGCAAACATTTCACTTCTCATCCAAGAAGCTTCTTCAGAACTGAATTATATATTACAAAAACAATTGTGTATATTTTTAATATAAAGTTGCTAGTGCAGGGGGTGGTTTAAATTAATTTAATGTACAGTGTGCATTTTTATGCATTTATAAGGGACTCAGTGGCTCAGTGGTTGGGATATTGAGTCTTAGGCTGTTAAAGGTCCATACCTTGGCAGTTCAAGACCCAAGTGCCGCAAGGTGGAATGAGCTCCCATCACTTGTCCCAACTCCTAACAATCTAGCAGTTTGAAAGCATGCAAAAGCAAGTAGATGAATAGGTATTGCATATAAGCATACAGGAAGGTAACAGTATTCCATGTTTTGCCATATGCTTTCTGCTGTGGTGTGATGTCACACTGGCCAAATGTGTGCCAAAACATCTTCGGACAACGCTGGCTCTTTGGCTTAAGAAACAGAGATGAGCACTGCCCCCTAAAGTTGGTCACGGCTAGCGGGGTTAAAACTTGCAGGCACAACTTTATCTTTTATGCATTTATATATTGGGGGAATTAGAGTGTAATTTCTGTGGCATTTTTTAAAGAGATTATTTAATGATACAATGAGATAGGCTTGATTTTGAGAATAATTTTAATATTAAAATGTTATGTAATTAGTAGGCAAACTATCACTCCACAACCAATATGCCACCTTCTTGGTATATAGTTTTTATTTTCATTGAGTTAAAAAGAAATGAAAATTATTTCATCCTTTTTTTCTTTATTTTTGATTGGTATCTGCAGTTTGTGTTAATTCTGTTTGTACATGTAATATAAATGAAAAATCCGGCTCTCTTAAAGGTCTTTTAAATACAACTACTACTGATAGCATCCAGCAATGTTATTGCATTTAGGAGATTAACAGCCTAGTTCTGTACAGTATAAAGTTATTCCCAGATGAGTCTACTGAGTCCAGTGGCATTTGCTCCACAGTAAATGTGCTCAGGATCACTGTAAACGTGTCTCAGTCATTTTGTCCATTGGCATGTTCCCTTAATAACTCTTGGATAATTTGAAGCATATGTGTTCCTCATGCTGTTTACTCAGATTTCATATCAACAATACTTACTATTGGTTTTCTTACCTTTTTTTTTGGCAGGGTTTTTGTGAATAGAAGTCTAGCCATGGAAAAAATAAAGTGCTTTGGATTTGATATGGATTATACTTTAGCTGGTATGTATACAAATCTATGTTTCATAACTGAGCCTTATTGCTAACAAAAGCAAGAATGTCTTACTATATTTTGGGATAGTAAGTAAAATAATAAGTGCTTATTTAAGGAACTACTTAAACTCTGTTTAAGCAGTTTATAGAAAGAACTAAAGAACAGATAGCACATCCTTATCATTTTGTATAAATCCTGTCCATTTTGTTGAAGAATAAACATTCTAACAAACAAACATAAATCACCTTTACTTCTATCTGCCGATTTTAGTTATTTTTATTCTGGATCACATAGTCTTTAGAGTGGTATTGATAATTATGCTTCTATCAAGGAGTTGTTTCTTGTCTCTTTTCTTTGTGGTGCTCTCTTTTAGAATTGACCAACTAATGTTTCTGTTGCCCCAACTAATGCGAGGCAGAGTTAAATGAAAAAGTAATCTTTCATGAAGAGACATTTTCCTAGTATTTATGAATAATAGTTCATATTTATACCTGCTAGCTTCAGCAGACGATGACCAATTAATTATCCTGAAGCTATTACTGTTGTTTATATCTCCTAATTTCAGTAATATTTGTCTTGACATTTGCAGAATAAGTTGCCCCAAAGTTGGCAAATAAATAAATTGCTATGCTTTTTAAAGTCATTTAAATAGTTGATAGTAATTAGCATTCTGCATGTTGTGCACAAAAACAGAGTATTCCATTTTGGAAATTTTAAAGCGGTTATTAAGTTATTATGGTTATACGCCCAAAGACACACATATTACACACATTGTTACAATAATCCCTATTCTTTCTTTGATTTTTTTTTGTTATTCCAATTAATAAAAACAATTTTAGATATGCATAGCATTTTAAAGCTATTTTAAAGTAGCATGTTAGGTTATAAAACTGAAAATATTTATATATGCCTGGCTCTCTAACTCAATGAAAAATTGCTGTGCTGTAATTTGTCTCTGACATGTTGATAATTCTGCATACCCAATGGAAGGCGATAGATAAATTGAGGTGGTTTTGTAATCAGTTGTATAGTGATAGTGCAGAGGTGTAGCTTCTCTTGTCGTTGATTCCAAATCCATTGTGAAACTCCAGCGCTGATACATAACTTGATGGCTGAATAAAGGCAGAACATTTTACTAGCATTAGGCCAGGACTTTATTATTATTATTTTTAGATAGCAGCTATGATGTTTGCTCATTTTATAGAAGCAGGGCTTTTAGATTAAAAGCTTGACTGGTCTCTTTTTAGAGTGTCTTTTATAGCCAATCACTCCAAATCATGATGAGTGTCAACATGAAGATAGGCAAGATGAAACCCCTGTTTTGCTACCACTGCAGTTGACATTGCATTATTGCTCAAGATCTCTTGTTATATATTTGGGCATGCAATAGTTATAAGTGTGTTAAATGTTACATTTCGGAGACAGAATGTTCCAAGGAATTCTGCAACATTCCATTCTTCCTCCGGACAGTGCTGATTCAGCTGCTCTGGAAATAGTCCTGCAATTGTTTGGAAGTGAAATGTGTTTTCAAGATGTTTCTGGCTTCTAGTATCTTGCTGTTTAAGAAGGTAGTCAAAACACATCTCTCTTTCAAAGCTTTAAATAGTTAATTATTGTAATCACTTGTTTGAATTTTGTTTTTATTTTTGTTTTTTAATTGTCACTTTATTTTAATTGGGTTAATTTTGCTTTCCACACATATATACTTATAGAAGTAGCTTGTGGTCTGGAAGAAAAATAGAATATTTTGCACATCCCTAACATGTTATAGCAATCTTGTGAATAAGCAGTTATTTATTTCTAGTTTCTCGGTATCTTCAGTTGTAACCGTACAACAGGTATTATTCTTGCAGTATTCGTATCACAACTATATGTCAATCCAATAGGGAATTTCAAATAACAGATTGAGTCGAGGACAGATTTCATTCAAATTGTAATTACAAAAATCACTGGATTACTGGAATAGCTGCAGAAATGGTCTGAACAAATGACTATTTGAAACCAAATACTGTACTTATTTCTTCAAAATTTAGGAAATTGTCCCCCTATATATTGTCATCTATCCTGTATTATCAACATCTGTTGCCACGTACATTGTGCATATAAGGTAAATAAATGAGATGTAAATATACAACATTGGCATATTCCTTTCCCCATTTTGAACCATTTAGTTGCTTTATTCTGATGGAAGGTTCCTGGTTATTATAGTAATTTTCAATAGGTAAGTGAGATTTCTGGTATACCATGTTTTTAAGGAACATCCATAGTATGTTTCAGACTATCCTGTCTAAAGCCATTGTATAATTAGTAAAACAAAAATAGATAACTTTTGAATCTCCTCTTTTTTTCATTTTCCATTGGCTATTAGCCAAATGATGCAGGTGCCATCATCTCTTCTGAATCTATTTGAATATCTGGAAGTTCTTGTTCCATGTATTATTAAAACCTCTGTTGTAAAATATTGGGCATTATCTTATTAGAATGTTAAATTAATGCAATTGTTCATTAGTTAGAACATTCCTTAACATTACTTTTTTTTGGTACTCAAATATAATGGGTCTTTTTCACTCCCTTGGCCACAGTTGTTTTCCATACTTGTTTACAAAAAATTTTACTGCATCCTGTTATCAGATGTTAGAGTTCTGCTGATATTTCTCCAATTCCTGCAGCATTGAGTTAGCAATATTTTCTAGGGCCAATTTAACTTTACTTTACAGAACATCTGGTTCTAATTCAGTGATTAAACATCGTAACATATTCGCTAACAAACATTTTGTTTGTATGGATAGTTTTCAACATTTCTGAAAAAGGTAATTGCAAATCCAGAAGATATTGGCACTAAATCATTTTTAATTGCAGTAACTCATTATACATAACCAAGTATAAAAAAACAGAAGATGGATGAAAAATACACATATACTTTAAAAGCTAACTACAGCATTCTTGATTTAACTACACTAATTTCAGATGTGTTCAATGCAAATTGGAACTTATCAGTAAGCTTTTGACTGTTTGTGTATACAAAATAAATAGCAATATTAATGCAATTTTGGAGATTTTCTAGTACTTGACATACTTTTTACTGAAACCTTGAATCCTGAAATCACTTTACTATCGTCTCTCATCTGTAGCTCTCTGTATTAAGTACAACCAGCCTGCCTATAGCCCAGGAATCCCTGTACACCATTCCATTTTGTATTGTTCAAGAATGTCCAAAGCCCAGAAAAGTTTTTCAGGATGTTCAAGTTAACTATAAGAGAAGAGGTAGCAACCTGTGAAGACTAGGAATCTTTAACTAAGCTTAGATCATGAGATCAGTGTGGAAAACTAGAGGGGAAAATAAATATTGATTAGCAAAAGAACAGTGAAGGGCTGAGAAACAAAGTAGTTCAAGTAAAGTCACTTTGCATCAAATTGAGCAACTTACTAGCTAGATCTGGAGAATTAGTAACAAGTTAATTGAGATTCCAGTACAACGTTGCCGCTTGGGAAGAGGAGGGATGTATATCTTATCAATTACTTTTTTAGTTATGATTTTTAGGAGGATAATTACTGATTGGTGTATGTGTTGTTGTGATAATACAGAATCATTATACTTGTGACTTGCTTTTTAGCCATAATGGCTCAGGGTGATTCATACATAAATTGTATTTATTTTATTTAAACCTCACCTTTATTATTTTTAAATAACTCAAGGTAGCAAGCATATCTGCTCTTTCTTCCTCCTATATCTCCCACAACAACAATTCTGTAGGGCGAGTTGGGCTGGCAGAGAACGAGTGGCCCAAAGTCAGTTATATTTCATGCGTAACAGTTCAGATGTAGCATCAAAACTGACTGATAGAATTTGGCAGAAAAAAACATAAAGTTGAAGTTAAAATCTGAGAAACAAAAGAATTTTTAAAATTTGGAAGTCAGTTGGGATAGAAACACAATCCTGAATGTAGCAAATGCCAGAAAAGAGCAGAACGTATCAAATTTATCAGATAAAATATTTAATTTTTCTCATGGTGTCTGTTAGCAATATCGAATAGTCTTCCAGGAGACCAGCTGCTAATCTTTTCAATATTATATTAGGGAAAAAGAATTATGCTGTGAAAAACAGCCAGTTCTTTTTGCCAGATTTTGATAGTGTGTTACAAAGGAATGCTGGAGACCACATGTAGTCCATCGGTTAAGGATTGTTGCTATTAAACTTAGCAGAGTCTGGTAAAAGCAAGAACTAGACTGAACATGGTTGCCAGATTTTGTTTCAACAGAAATATTATTTCACGTTTGTGTGATTAATTCTGATACTGAAGTTTGTCTTTGCTGCATTTAAAAGGGAATAAGGGATTGCTTTTAAGAGGGGAGGGTTGTGTGTAGAATGTGCTTGTTTTAACAGCTGGCTTCTAATCTTTATAGCAAGGCTAGAGAGGAGTCATCATTCCTTCTGCAGTAGCTAAAATAGCAAGAAGCATCTTCTGTAATTAAATGTTCAAATTTATGTGTGTTCTTGCATATTTAGTCACACAAACAGCATATTTGAGTTTTATCAATGGAATTGCTCTTATGTTTAGAAATATGGAAATATCTCACTTATAATGTACTTCTTAGATGAATTTTAGTAATTTACAACATGCAGTTCATCACATGTTTACTCAGAAATGCTGCACAATCATTACACTAGTCTAGCGAATTAGGCCTGGCTTATCTTTCGTAATGTATCAGGTGATCCTTTCTTTCAAAGGTAAATATTATGAAAGCTATTAGTTCAAGTTCCTATTTCTCCTCTCTGCCAGCATTTCTCAATATACTTCCGCATTTATAATAAATTTGAAGAGGCGAGTTGCTTCATGTTTGACACTATTATTCTTAATGGCCACCACTCTTAAGGAGTGGGCACTTAAGTCCCTATGACTACATGCAACCCCTAAGTTCCTAGATCCCTTTCAAACCATATTGCTAAAAATCAGCATATTTACCTCAATTATGAGGAAAAAAAACAGAACAAAAACTATTGTGAAAGCCACCATATCGTACAATTTTAAAATAAAAAGCTCCCAAACTTTCCAAATGGGACCGGCCCATTTTGCATAAAGTGTATCCCTATCACAGTTCTTATCCTTTCCAGAAGTGTTTTGTCATCAATCACCAATCATCAGATCCTGAGCTTCATTGTTTGTTTGTTTGTTGTATGGCACAACATACACAGACTAGCAATATTAACATTTCACCTAGATTAATAAAACACAATAAAATGTAAATATTAAAAAGATCTATGTTAAAAACCAATGTCTAGGCCAGGAATGTCAAACTCGCGGCATCATATAATGTATTGGGACATTTTTCTCCTTCGTTAAACTAGGCGGGGCCAGGACCAACACGTGACGCATCCAGCCTATAGGCCATAAGTTTGACAGTCCTGGTCTGGGCCATCTAACATTGCATTGTTTATATTAAAAACATCAGATACTGCACTCAGCTTACAACCAGTCACAATGTGATCTGTAATTTGACTTAGGACTCCACAGTCATACTGAGGGGAAGAATCTGTTCCTCATTAATACAGAGAGTCCCTGCAGATGCCATGTGAGGTTGAATCCTATTCAGAATTGTCCATTGCTGGCATGGTACTTCAAAGCCCAGCACCTTTTTTGTGGAGTCTGTCAGGGGTGAAATGCAGCTGGATCGCACCACATCACCTGAACCAGTAGTGATGATTTGAATTTGGCCCTGCCCACCCGCCCCTGCCCTTCTAGTTCCTTATACGAGCTTGGCTTTTTTTGTTTCTTACCTTAATCAGCTGTTTGGTGTGTCTACGGAGTCTTCCTGATGATCCCAGCTGCTTCTGGTGTCTGTAAATGAGGTTTAAAGAGCCGTGCTACTGCGCGTTTGGCACGCATGCGTGTGCACTGAACCGGTAGCAAAACCTGTAGGATTCCACCCCCTGGGATCTGTTATACTGTTATATGTCTTGCTACATCAAGGTGTTCAGACACCCATTTAACTTTCCATTGGGAATTGATGTTAAAATTGTTGGATAGATGTTGTGCAAGTGCCAGTGGGAGTTTCCTGGATTTCAGTCTTCAGGCTGATAAATGAGGAAGATCGGCATGCACCAGTAGGAGTGACTTGTTCATAATTTCTCTGTACTCTTAATTTATTCTGCTTGATACTTCCTTAGGTTTTTCCAATATATTAACATTACATTACATAACATTACATTACATAACATGGAAGGCCCGGGATAAGGGTTGCTCCTCTGTCCTGGTCCTATTAGACCTCTCAGCGGCTTTTGATACTGTCGATCACAGTATCCTACTGCGATGGCTGGGGGGGTTAGGAGTGGGAGGCACCGTGCTACGGTGGTTCTCCTCCTTCCTCTCCGACCGTTCGCAGTTTGTG
>JAEANM010007732.1:0-17517 GCA_017656035.1 Myanophis thanlyinensis | reverse complement strand
TTCAGTAACAACACCCTGCAATCAGTAACCAACAACCAGTAACCCACACCTACAAGTGATTCTGGCTCCTTCTTATTTCTGCTTGAGGAAGCTGCAGCCAATCACACTTTCCTTAAAGTTACAGCACTCAAAGGTAAAGTAACAATCCTGGTTTATATATTGTCCACCCAACAATTGTTAGTTTTTACAGTTTTTCTGAATGTTTTTCACAACCTTTATGATTTCATCAAACTTTTTAAAAAAGCTTTCAGTTAAGAATTGCATGTTGCCTAACTTTTTTTTTGTATCAGTCTTCTTTCCTTGTCTATAATCTGGTACATTGTTGTTCTATGTAGCAGATAAGAGAATTCTTCAAAGCAAAATAAGAAAAAAGACAAAGGAGCAGGAATCATATTTATCTGGATATTTCAATCCAAAATTAAATGAAAGATTAAGAAAAATAAACTCCAAACTTTTTGCAAATTAAAAAAAATACAAAATCCCTGTAGTAAATGTCCAATAAAAATGTAAAGCAAGTAAAATCACTTTCACTATTCATGGACACACTATGGTTCCTTTCGGAAAAGCAAAAGTTATTCAAAACAACATTATTCAAAAGGAATTAGGGGAAAAAACAGAATCAAGCTGGAGTTAACATAAATCAACATTCAGCCAATCAGTCAACTTTTAAAGATAAAAACAAAGTAAAACAGGATTCAAATAGTGAAGTTAAAACCCAGGTATCCTTAAGAAATTGAACTGTCAAGAAGAAGCTATATGCCAGTGGCTTTCCAACCATTCCCAAAAGGAACTAAAATCTTCAAAATTCCTCTTCTCAGGTGGATCTATGGCTATCCAAAAACTGTTTTGAGTAATTTCTAAATTTCCCAGGGAGCAGCACTGTCAAAGAAACAGCTTTGGCAACAAAATCAGCAGATCATCTGCAAGAGCCAAAAATTCCCTTGCCATTGTCCCAAAGGTGCTTTTTAAAGGTGGTAACTGGACTTTCTGGGTTTTTTTTCAAGATGTTTACTTCTCATCCAAGAAGCTTCTTCAGCTCTGATTGGATTGAAAAAGGACCCTTAAGACAACCATGACCTGGATGACTAAGAATCTCCATAGACATTTCCCTTGCCATTCAGCAGCCATTTTGGAGGGGAAATCCTCTCCTGGCTTATTTTCATTTTATTTTCCTTATTTCTCTGTGTAGACTCAATAATTGTGTACATCAACCTTTTATGCATCTCTCAGATTGTGCAGGAGTAATATTTAAGTTTAAAGTCTTTTGTGATTCAGAATATGAATTTGAAATTTTGCTGCAAACTCCTTACAGCAAATAGTTATTTATTTATCAGCACTCTTTGGTGTCTGTCTAGATTACAATTAAAAAAAAACATTTTTAAGAAACTGCCATTTTTCTATATTTCCAACAACTTCATATTTACTTCCTCCAATATTAAACATATAAAGTCTAAAAGAATTGTTACACTGTATATTTTCTTTTCAATAAATATTGATTTTATTTCTTTCTTGTAAGATTGATCTATCTTCTATGGAAGGACTAAAATTTCTAGCAATATGCCTCAATGTGATATGACCAACTATAGGAATTATTCCATTATTTATTAATTTATTTATAATTGTCAGAAAATCAGCACAAGATATGAGAACCCTATCTCTTACACTCCAGAATTAAGGTATCACACAAGGACTTCCCTGGAAGATAGATTGTATTAGAAATTACTTAATGTCTATCTAAAATAGTATTAGAGATAGGATATGAAGATATGAAAAGTCAGAGGGCTTCTGGGAAAAGTTTGAGACCTTGAACTATTCATGGTCTGCTACAAATGATTCATACATATTTTTTCTTAGTAGAGGAGGGAGGTTCTAATAACTGTCTTAATGATAGGGTGAATAAATGAATATATAATGTGCTCTGTTATTTAATTATGCTTATGGAAGTTGATTTCCCTTCACTTAATTTTAGGCGCTAAAATTAAATGAAATTATCATAATAAATAAAATTATTCTATGCAAATATGCACAGAACAATGAAGGAAGAAGGGAGTTTCTCAAAAAATAATGTTTTTTGGAAAAAAAATTGATAGGTTAAAAATTAGATAATTGTATTAAAATTATTAGTTTTGTTTTTCCAAGCATATTGCATAAAGTATTTCTACATTCTTAGAATAATTTGCTGAGCCTTTAAAAAAACTCCCTGGATATTGCAATTGCAGACTTTTTTGAATTTGCCACATAATGTTGTGTATAGAGCAGAGAAAGGAAAATGCAGTTAGCACCCACTTATAGCAGAGGAGAAACAGGGAGATTTGATGTGTCTGTAATAATCATTATGTCACTATATCTCTCTCTTTGAGACTTACCACAATAACCACAATACAATACTCTTGTGAGTAGCTGTAATTACAGATTGCCTAGTGGGGTCTGCCCTGTGCACCACAATTTGTTTACTTAGAAGCGATCTCTCAATTGTGAATGAAACCTTCATATGGCCTTTAGTTTCTTTATTGCCTTCTAATTAATTTTGCATTAGTTTATTAAAAACATACATTTCAACCTAACAAAATATTCTCACTGCACATGTGGCAAAAAGGGGAAAGACTGTTTTCCCCAAATATTTTTATTTAATTTGTTTTCCTAATTAAAGGATTTTAGTCTAAAGTTAAGAAATAAAGATTAAAAAAATTCAGTTTTGAAAGGTCTCCAGTTGGCTTCTTATTGTGCCTGAATTGGAACACTGTGACAATAGAATGATCCTGCAAACTCAGTGCCCTGCCACAACAAATTGGCAGGAAAGAAAGAAAATTGGAATGTGGTGCCTTTAAATGATTCCTATTGTGAAGCAATGGAAGAAAATAATTTGGACCACATTGCTAAAGTTTCTCTCCTCTTCCTCTCCCACTACTCCTTTTCAGACTTTCCAAAAATATTCTGAAATAAAACTTCAGGTCTGCCAGGGAAATAGAAGTCTCTTCACTATTAAGAATAGAACCCAAACTCCAAATTTGATCCATGGGGGGGGGCGGGGGGAATGATCTTTTGGCTGATGGCTCCACCTGTAGCCAGCTGTACCATTAAGCAAATGTAGGTGAATACATGTGCCCCAGGATAATGTTGCAGAATCCAATCTGGGTCAGTCACCTAGCGAGAAGTTCCCTGGAGAAATTCCAACATGAGTCCCAAAGCTCTGAAGATAAAATCTCTGCTCCCAGTCACCAACCCAGATTTGATCCTGTACCTTTAGCATCACATGTAACACATTTTGAATTTTATGAAGATGAGGCATCATCTAAGTAGTTATTATCAAATGCTTACTACTACAGATAAGGAGAAGTAATTTTGATATCAACTGCCAAAAGAATTGTTTAGTTGAAAGAAAAGGCAGAAAATGGTCCAGGCTGCATTGTGATTTCCTAAGTCTTTGTTGTTAGTATGGAAGGTACCTGTGCACAAATGCAGGTCCTCCATGGGGCTGTTTTTTCTGAACTACTAGATTATATAAACATGCTTAACTTCTACTGAAAAAAATGTGGTTGTTTTTTAAATGAAGCCTATTAGAATTCCTCCCCCTGCTTGATTCCCCTTGCTTTTTCTGCTCCAGATGTGGAAAGGAAAAAAAATGGATTAAGTGTTTGAAATGCTGGCATTTATAGCATTCATCTCTAACTTTATCCTTGTCCTTGATTTCTGATTCTGATTTGTTTCCACATTGATGTGTGGGTGGAAAGTGAAAGCCGATTATGTAAGTATTGTACATTATAATGCTTTAGGTAAACTTTTTATAGAAGTATATTTATTGTGAACAACATGCTAATGACAAGCCTCAACATTCTTTGCATGATGGTACCATTTCTGGGCTGGAATAACTTACTAACTCAGTAGTTTTAATGTTACAGGGTTTGGGTTTGGGTTTGTTCCAGGAAAAATACTGCCAACCATTTACTTTCTAAAATGTGGATTGTGCTCCAATTCAACAATATAACAATACTAAACAATAACAGTAATAATCACTAATGTGTGACATGGCCTAATACTCTTACCCTCTTCCAATAAGAATTTACTATTATGGCTACAGTGCTTAGAGAAATAACTCTATTTTTAAAGCCTTCTTAAAGAACAGGAAGGTCAGAGGCTACCAAAAAATTAGAGGGAAGATATTTTGGAATAGCAGTTTCCAGCAGAAATGTAAACAACAATATTGTTATATTCTCAGTGCTATATTGAAGTTCTTAAGAGGTGAATTAATGTCCAAACAAATCTCATCCAGTTAATATGTGACAGTGGGTTGCATCTGGTAACACTCCATCTTCCACATCCTCTCAGTCCCTGCCCATTTTTCATGATTTTTAGCACAATAGTTGAAAGAAAATCTAGAGGTTTACCTGTCCTTTCAAATTTTTCTTTGAATGTAAAATATAGGAATTGAGACATTGGAAGAGTCAGGGCCTTTTGGGCTTGTTTCATTTGTTTATTAATTTAGATTTAGAAGTCATCCAACTCCACATGTCTGCAAGAACTGTAACCAGTTTCAGAATAAGAAAGAAAATTTCCATAATCCAGGATCTCCCACTCCCATAGCAGTACAAAAGGATACTCTTGGCCATATCCATAGTTTTTTGAGAGATAAAGATGGACACAATGGATACTTCATCCCATCCTGGCTCCACCAAAGGTCATTGACTAGGGCAACCAATGATATCTTTGTACTATACTATACCTTTGTATTTTGTACTATGTCAATACTTTGTACTGAATCCCAACTAAAATAGGTCCAGATAACCTGCTTCAATTTATTTACTTCCCAATTTCCAACAATTCTGAATGGTTACAAATATAAACATTAAAAACCAAAGGCAAAAATAGCAATAGACAAAAGTGAAGAGTGACAAAAAAAAAATCTGAATGGAAATGTAAGGAAATAAACTCATTTACCCCAAAAGAGAATTTCACTCATTTTTACCAAAGGCCTAGGTGAAGGGCCAGGCCTTTAGAGCCCACCCCAGCAACAGCAGATGGGGGCAATCTGAATCTTGAGAGAACATCATTCCAGAGACAGATGGTGGTGAACTCTTCTATATCCCATTAAATGCCATTGTTTCATCAAAGGATCCCAGAATGTGCAACCCTGTCAGATTAGCCAGGTAGGATTTATAAGTAACAAAGACATTAAACTGCACTGAGATAGAAACTGGTAACCAATGCCTGTCAAGAAGCAAAGGTGTTACTATCTACACCTCTGCATTTTGGACAAACTGAAGGTTATGGGTAGTCTTCAAAGGCAGTCATATGTAAATGATGTTGCCATAGTTAAACTGTGAAGTGACCAGGACATGAGTAACTGTTTGAAATCTAGGAACCTCATGGAGTTATATAAAATCCTTTGTGGTCACAGCTGCCACCTGCCCATTAGCAGGAGCTGTTATTTCAGGAAGGTCCTAGATTGTGAATGGGGAAATCCAATCCTATTTAACGTCAGAGATGGGAACAAAAATAATTAAACATAATTAATCATTATTTTAAAACAGAGTTCCCCAATGTCTCTGGCTTTGCAGAGCAGTGGGGGGATGATTCCACATGAGTGACTGGCAAGTGCGCATCCATCAAACTCCATTTGTCTGAGCAGTGTGCATGTGCGCCTGCTGCTCACACAAATGGAGCATGCATGCAGCCATCCATGAGCTCATCCACTGCTCATACACTTGCTGGGTGTTTCCGCAGCCTGATTGGAATCTGCTCAGGGCCCACTAGTGGGCTGTGGGCCACAGTTTGGGGACCCCATTTTCAATGTCTGTGACATATTGGATTTATATTTTATGTGCAGAAAATATCAAGCTAAAACTTCAAGGTTTATATTTTATAGTTCTGTTGAAAACATGGGAACAGTTGCTGCCTGTCACCAAAATATGGCTAATGGCTAGACTGATTTAGTATCAAACAATTTTGTGAAATTTCTGACAGGGAAACTTCCAATAAGCAATGGATTGTTTGGAGACCATGTTTCTTTCTTTGTTTTCCACTAAATATCTTTTCTTCTTCAGCTATGTAACTTTGACTCAATTTTATATTTTTTTTCCTGAAAGATCCCCATCACCAAGAAAGCGAAAACCAAATAAAAAAATATCAAAGGAAACTTTTGCATCTTCAGTCTCAGTTTGATATTTGCCATCATTAAGGCATGGCAGTGGAATGTTTTTTTCTCATTATGCAACTATATTTAGATTGTTTTTATCTCTTCCTTTATCTTTCTGAAACAAATTCTTAACTGCCATACTTCTTCAAACTGGACTTCTGCTGAGGAAGCAAAGATTATAACAAAATTGTCTCAAACCTCTTAAGCATTATAGCAGTTTAACAATTTAAACAACTATCTGCTAAGAAAGATCATAAAGCCTCCCATTAAATACTTGCAATTATAGTTATTGACTAGTTTCTGTGCCAGCATATGCAGGTGATAATGAAGCCATTAATAAAACTTTATATTCAGGACTTGACATTAAATATTTCCTAAGTGTTTGCTCTCAGCTTTAACTAGATTTCACGTTTAGCTTTTGAGATTTACAATCCTGATCATTAAAATATTCAGATAGTAATTTCTTTGGTGTACATACTCTAGGACATATTGCCACAGTCCCTTTATGAGTTACTTTCTAAATTATATACTATATATTTACCTCCCTCTATGATCATTATATAAGATTGTATGTTTGGTGCTGAGTATTGTTGAAAGCTGACATACATTTGCCTAATCTGCATATAGTTATACAAGTTTTCCTAGTCATCAGTATTAGGGCCATCATTTGCAGAGAACAGGAAATGCAGATGCAAATGTTCATGAACATACAATTACATTAAGATGGTAATGTTAATGGAAAAAATGAATCTATTTGAATGCATTCAAAGGAAATGATGTTGAAAATTATTTAACCTGAAGTTCATTTAAAAAAAATTCTCTTATACTTTTGTAAGATAAATAAGATAAAAGCAACTTCTGGCTGCAGTGCAAGTATGAAGATGAAAAAAAATATATATACCTATAGAAAAATATTAATAAAGAAATCAGTATTCAAAACTCTTCCTGGAAAGAAGCTTAAGAGATCTTCAGTAAAGGATTCCATCAGATGAAGTTCCTTCTAAAGAGACATCATTTTCACATCAGAGTGAAGTAGCTGTTATGAAGGAGTAGCTTACACAATTCAAAGTTCAAAGCAAGAACACACAGCAAGAAAACAAACACATTGTTCCCATTATTGTCTCCATCTGTCTGGAATCCTAAATAGCCAACTTTTGGTGCAGCCCACCAAGAGGGGTGAGGCTGCCTCCTCATGAATAACCTGGCTGGCCTTTACTGTTCCTGCCCTTTTTCTTTCCTATGTGTTCTTGGATCAGGGTACAGAAAGCAGTTCCTCTTCCTCATCACTGACCAGCTGCAGCTGCATGCTTTCCCCACCTGAAGCCTAAGGGCTGTCCTGATGCAGTTGTGCTTCAGCCAAATTATTCTCAGATGGCTGCTTGGGGCCATTAACCAAGTCCCCTCCTGACATGCCTGGAACTGGTTCATCTTCCTCCAAACTGACATCTAGAGAGGTATCTGGGGAAGCGTCTGGGAGAGTCATCACACATAGCAGCAAATCTAGAATGTAGCATTTCATGGGCAGCAACTCCTATAAAAACGACAGGCAAATAGATCCACTGAGTGAAACACAAGCCAATAAATGGAAAGTCTGTCATATAGTTTCCTAGTTGGAAAATAGAAGATGGGATTCAAGGATGAGCTTCCTGGAACACAAGTTTAACTTCACTGAAGTGAAAAAAGAAGGAATATAATGGAGATGGATGAATTATTGAGGTGCCTCCCTTATTATATTATCATTATTCCTTCACCTATTTTTGTTTTGCTTTTATAGTTGTTAATGCTTTGAATTATTATATAATAGTTTTAGATAATGATCATTTTATATATATCTTGTTTTACTGGATTATTGTTTACTGGTAAGAGTTGATTAACCAAAGAGCATTATTTTAGGAAGATAGAGTATTTCTTGCTGGATGTATCTAAGCAGGCCATATGGCCATCTATTGAGAATATAATAATACAGGAGAGGTTGGTCTAGATTAGCTCCAAGGTCACTTCCAAACCTCACGTTATATGTTTCTAATGATTTATAGTACAAATTACATAGATACTAGACACTAATGTAGAAAACCATAGAAATGACCTTGTAGAAACAATATGATTACAATTAGAAAAACATGATTTAAGTGCAGGACAGGGAGAAAAACCATTATAAGGAAATTGAGGTAAGCTGCATTTAAACCCCTTGAGTATAAGATAATAAATGTAAGAGTATAAGCATATAAGAGAAGAAAAATGCTTTCAGGCTTTCAACACATGAGATATCAGTAGAGTTGCATCTCTATTGTGGAATCTGACTGGTCTCCCTGGCCCCTCGCAACACAATTATAAAATTTTGTTCATAATCAAGGAATGCTTTATCTCTCAATCTTGGCAGCTTTCAGATGTGTGGATTTTAACTTCCCTGCTGACTGAAAATTCTGGGATTTGAAGTCCACACATCTGAAAATTGCCACAGTTGAGAAACACTGGTTTATCTCAATGGAACCTTACATGATGGTATGCCAGAAAAGCAAGTTTGATTCTAAGTAGCAATCTCTTTTATGAAGCTGATGCTCGGAAGATAGGGATCACTTAGAAATTGTTTCATTATATAAGTATTTCACTATATGATGATGAAATATATTCATGTTTCATTATATTAAAGGGGTAGAAACTATGGTTTTGAGGGAGAGAAGAACAGAGATACAGTAAGTGATCATAATTTGGGGCAGCTGTTCACTTTCAGGAGAACTATTTTGCTGCAATGTTAAAATTTAAAATATAACGGGAAGAAACTATGTCAATAACAGTTCTATAGTTCTAATTCATTATCAAAGGTTATAAATAATTATAGTTTTGGATCTACCCTAATGATGAATGGTCTTTGAAAAACTGGCTTTTCTTCCAGGCCTTTGAATGGGATCCCTGTGGAGTCCCATCAGTTTTGTTTTGTGGGATTTAAATTCTTTGTTTTGTTTTTCTCATTTAAATTGTAAGCCTCTTATTTTGGAGTTGGATGCCTTCTGTATCTAATAAATAAATAAATCTGTAATGATAGTCCTTTTCAAAGAGCCAAAACTCAACATAAATTCGCACTGTTCCATCTCAACATGCTCTAACCTATTGTGATTTATAACTATTAATAGTCTTGCTTACATTTTCCTTTACACTGTTTTATCGGTTAGCCTTTCATTTCTCTTTTCGCTACATTTGCATTTTCATTAGGACTATTTCTTTGTTTTAAACACAGAAGAGAAAGAAAAGGAAAAAGGAAAACAACTTATTTGTCCGTCCTAAAAAAAGGTTGGTGGCTTGGCTTCCTTCTAAAGACTCCCCTATTGAAAAGTCTACAGCTGGCTCCTTTATACTTTTTTCTTCTGCTCAAAACCGTGACAGGTTTTTTTTTCATCACTGCCTGTTCTCTACTTGTCACTATGGTAATCAGTCTCAGTGTCGTCATATTCTGGATTGCTGACTAGAAATTATTCAGGCCAATTATGGTCCTTCTAGATTATGAGTTTACAGCTGGCTCTAGCTCTGCTACCAGCTGTCCAGCCGTTGTTTTTTCCTGCTTCTCTACCAGAGCTTTAATTTGGGTCATCATCTTTATTTAGCCTTTTCTGTCAGTCAGCCTCATCTCAAACAGGTAGCATCTTATCAGATAACCAGAAACTCCTCCTTTGCCTACTAAACTTAAAAAAAAAAAAACCCCATGTTTTCCAGAGGTTTTTTTTAGTGTGCTTAAGTTCTTTTTCAAATGCTACTGTATGATATGAAATAATGCTTTTGACCGGTAGACCAAAACAACCCCCCCTCAAAAGTAAAAACACTTGATAAGGGGTGGGAAAAAACTGTCATGGCTATGGTGACTTGTCCTGCTAAATAATGTATCACCAAGTAGATGAAGATCAGCCACACTTATAGAAGAATCCCATTTACCATCAAGCTGAATTAATATTTTCAAGACCCCATACACCAAGAATCAAGATGCAGTGGATTGTTACTTATACTATAATAGCACAGCTACTGCCCAAAGAGCAAAAGGTTGGGGAGTTAATTCTCTTCTCCCAGTATCTCCATATTCTCTGTGTTCTAGTTCTGCTTTCTTTCTTGTTATGTATGTTGGTAGTTTTTTTTTCCATGGGATTTCATTCTTCCTTGTTCTTCCTACCTTCCCTGATTTCTTATTCAATCTGCCTTTATGGATTTCCTGTCTGGCTGCTCTCAAAGGTTCAGATTAGGTAATCATCTTTCTTCAGCCCTTACTCTTAACACTGGTACATCACAGTGTTGCATGTTGACTCCCTTACTCTATACTCTTTATGTGCATGACTGCATTCCCACTCATGCC
The DNA here is from genome assembly GCA_017656035.1 of Myanophis thanlyinensis. NCBI lineage: Eukaryota > Metazoa > Chordata > Lepidosauria > Squamata > Homalopsidae > Myanophis > Myanophis thanlyinensis. The sequence continues at coordinate 7,048 of JAEANM010007732.1, read as the reverse complement.
AGTAATACTATTATTAAGTTTTCAGGTGTTACAATAGTGATAGGACACATCTCTGGTGGGGATGAGTCGGCCTGTCGTGATAAAGTAAACCGGTTGCTTTTGTGGTGTGGAGACAATAACTTGGTCTTTAACACCAATAAGACCAAGGACCTTATAGTGGATTATAGAAGGAAAAGACATCCAGTCCTTGCTTATAAATGCAGACTGAGTGGAGCAAGTAGCTACTTTTATGTTTCTGGGTGTTATCATAAATGAGGACCTGACCTCGGGTGTTCACATTGCAGCAGTGATCAAAAAGGCCCAGCAGAGACTATACTACCTGAGCAGTGGTGGAATTCAAATTTTTTTACTACTGGTTCTGTGGGAGTGGCTTGGTGGGCATAGCTGGGTGGTCATGTGACTGGATGGGCAGTTTCTGTAAGCTGGGCAATAAAGATTAGGCTAGAAACAACACCAGAATGTTTTTTTCCTGTCTTCCTTACAGGATTAACCCTGTAAAGTGGAAAAAAACAAAAGGAGATTTCTTCTAACAACTGGTTCTCTGAACTGCTTAGAAAATTTACTAATTCTAATTCTAATTTACAGCTTCTAGCAAACCTGCTAGAATCTGCTGAATTTCACCTCTGTACCTGAGACTTCTCAGGAAACAACAACAGAATGAAAAACTATTGGTGACCTTTTACCACTGCACCATAGAGAGTATTTTAACTTACTGCACCTGTGTACAGTTTGTCATTTGCACAATGGCAGATAGGACAGTGCTCCAAAGGGTTAACATCATTGCCCAGAAGATCATTGGTTGCCCTCTCCCCTCTTTGGAACAGTTTATAGCTCCCGCTGCCTTAAGAAAGTTCGAAACATCCTTAAAGATCTATCTCATCCTGGGCACCCTCTGGCAGATTGTACAGAATAATAAAAACAAGGACAAACAGGCTGAAAAACAGTTTCTATCCCAGGGCAGTAACTATATTGAATTCTACTGTATAGTGCAATATTAATGCAATATCTGGGGTTTTCAATTGTATAGAATGTGAAGGATGTGTGTTTGTGTTTTATTTTTGTGGTTATAATGTACACTGAAGATGGCATTTAATTTTGTTGTACGAGGTACAAGGATAATAAACTAAACTAAACTACCTCTCTACCCTTTCCATTCACTTCCTCCCCCACTTCACTTCCATTTTTAACAAGCAGGTTAGTGGCTGCTGCTGGATGGGGGAAGGAATGAGAGATTGTGACACTGGTTGGGAAACTGTCATAGATTGTTGAAAATGAATATCATGTGACTGCAACAGCAGACTCAGAAGCAAATAGCAGTAGCATCTTCCTCAAATTTCATTCCCTTCAGAGTCATGGATCCTGGATTTTGGGCATATTCTGTAAGTTATCCCATTTGGGTTGCCTTGGTTCAACAATTGTTGCCTATGATACAATATTTTTCCCAATTAAAGGTCATTACAACAAGAGTTTTAGTGGTTTCTAGATAATGCAACAAATGTATGAAACTGATAAAAATATGGAATTATTCAACATGCAATCTTAATTTTCAGTGATAAGAGACATGAGAGTACAGGTAGTCCTCAAGTTATCACAATTGAGCCCAGAATTTCTGTTGCTAAGTGAGACATCTGTTAAGTGAGTTTTGCCCCATTCTACAACTTTGCCACATTTGTTAAGTGAATCACTGCAGTTCATTTAATAACATGGCTGTTAAGTGAATCTGGCTTCTTAACTTGGCTTGTCAGAAGGTTGCAAAAGGTGATTACATGATCCCAGGACACTGCGACTGTCATAAATATGAGGCAATTGCCAAGCATCCACATGTAAATCACATGACCATGGGGATGTGCAACAGTCATAAGTGTGAAAATTGTCATAAGTTACTTTGTCAGTGCTGTAACTTTGAGCAGTCATTAAATGAACTGTTGTAAATTGAGGACTACCTGTAGTCTGAAGCAGTCCAAAAGTCGATAACCAGAGTTACATAAATTGATCCCAGAGTCTATTTGGGGGGGATCCAGGCTGGGGATCTAGGCAGGCAACAAGAGGAACTTTGAACAAAATGTCAGAGGAATAAAGTTCCAAAACAGAAGAGCTGTTTCCAACAAAAAAGAAAAGAATTTAGAAGTTTTTTCTCCACACAGTCAAGGTTGCTAGAATGAATTAGACATTTCCTGTCTTCTTTTCTTGAGGAAACAGGCTAATCACCTCTGCTCTGTCCTCCTTAGCTGCCGGCATGTTCTTAGGCTTAGTGTCCTGTCAGTATCTGTTCATTATTTGATCCACACCCATAAGTTCTGATTTATTCTGTCTGGCAGCTGCTTCAGCCATATGATTATCTATTGTTTCTTTGGTCTGCAATCCATCAGGTCTGTCTCTTCAGTTTCTGAGTCAGACAGAATATCTTCCTGCCTATTTGAGTTGGAGCATGTCACATTCAAAAAGATCTTGCTTGAGAAGTTTGTGTATTTTGTGTCTGTCAATTTTACGAATGTAGAATGACATTGAAACAAAGACTGCTCTTCAATTTTTTCAAAAAATAATCCCAGTTTGTTTCAAAATAATCCCAGTTTGATGTTAAGTGGCTCAGGGGCTTTTTAAACCTGAATCATTTAAAAAAATCAATAAGCACCGTTCATTAAAGCCTTTAATTATTTAATTAACTAGAGGATAAAGTAATATTTTCTCATATGCTCTTTTCTTACATTTCTTGACAAACTGGAAGAACAGGCAGCAACAAATAAGATGATTCTAAATTGGGACAAATGCCAAATCCTTCATTTACACAGGAAAAATTAAAAAAAAACATAAGTATTGAAAAGGGAAAGTCATATCGGACAACAGCACATGTGAAAAAGGCATGAATATCTTGGCAGACCATAAACTGAACATAAATCAAAAATGTGATGTACCTGCAATTAAAACCACAAATGCAATCTTATGCTGCAGTGATACTCCTTTCTATATTGCATTGGACAGATGACCATAGAATATTCTCTTCTTACTGAGAAAAATTATCTAGTACATACTTTTGGTTTAGTAATTGTGGTTGAAATTGATATTTTATCTGTGGACCAATAACAATCATAAATTATACAACCCGGGAAGTCAGTGATAATTCCAAATCCCAAGAGAAAATTAATTTATGGGTCAGAATAAATTATTTAACTTTTCATATCCCAGGTTTGGTAGTTGCTTTATAAAAAGGAATAAATTAATAATCTCTGAATTATTTTTTAGCTAAAAGGTGTAGTGTTTTATAAGAACAATTAATTTTATTTTGTATTAGGACTGTTTAAAAAAAATCTTAATTTAGCACGATTACATGGATTACATCCTGTGATAGGATAGTGTTAGAAAGAAAACTTTCCTATGAATGAAAGGATTCCAAATGTAAATTCAGGCAGTTCTCAATTTATGACCCCAACTGAGCCCAAAATTTCTGTTGTTAAGTGAAACATTTGTTAAGTGAGTTTTGTCCCATTTTACAACCTTACTTGCCACAGTTGTTAAGTGAATCACTGCAGATGTTAAGTTAGTAACACAAGTGAATATGGCTTCCCCTTTAACTTCTGATAAAGACACAAAAGGTGATCACATGTCCCCAGGACAGTGCAGCCATCATAAATATGAACCAGTTGCCAAGCATCTGAATTTTGATCAAATGACTGTGGGGATGCTGCTACAGTTGTAAGTGTGGAAAATGGTCATAGGTCAGTGCCATTATACCTTGAATGGTCACTAAATGAACTGTTGTAAATTGAGGACTGCGTATACAATGAAAATCCTTACATTCATTAATGTAATAATATATTTTATTAATACAATAAGACTTTTTTCTATCCAATCCTTTTATTAGATCAAACATCAACCTTTATTTGCTAACTAGCAAGTAATAAACAATATACTGTAACTAAGAGGAATCTCAAGATATACTGTAAATCTTGCTTTAGTTTCCAGTTTATTGGCTTTGTGATTTCAAAAGTTTATCATAATTATTTTAACGTCATAAATTAAGGAAAGATATACCAGAAATATGTAACATAGTCCTAAAATTATTAATTTCAACAAGATCATTCTTTTATTTCTTACTTTATTCCTGAAACATTAATTTCAGTAGAAATCCTTTCTAAAAACAGTTTCATTGAATTGAACTATTTTTGTTGGTACCAACTTGGTACCCAACTGTCAATGTAGATCAGTGGTGTCAAACTCAAGGCCCGCAGGCTGCATCCAGCCTGCAGGGTGCTTAGATCTGGCCTGCATGACTACCCTGGAAACAGCAACAGACCAGCCTGCAGTGCCTCTGCCAGTGAAAAGGGAGTTCATGGGGGATACACATGCTCTCCTGAGGTCCCTTTTCACTGGCAGAGGGCTGCAGGAGGCTGTTGCAACATGAGTCACGTTGAGCTGGCTGTGTCCACCCAGCCCCCAAGGTCAAACACAACCCTCATGTCGCCCTCAAATCGAGTTTGACACCCCTGATATAGATAATGTAATAGGCTGTACTAATGAGACTAAGAAAGACAGAGTTAATGTGGCAGCTTGCTGTTTATACTTGCCAAGGGAATAAGAGAAGGATATACTGTATATTCAAACAACAGTGTTGTTATGTGTGTAAACATAACTTCTTAAAAGTGACCATTTAAGAGTATTACTCAGGATGTGTAAAACATTCATTCTGTGTATGTCTGAGGTTCACATTACCCAAAAGTCAGTTCCTAACAGATAGATCTTTCAAAATGATAATTGATTTTCCATTTGAATGCAGAGGGATAAATAAAGGGGAATTTTGCTATCTTTATAGATAAAAAGAGCTGACTTTATTGTTTGTAGTTTACAAAGAAAAAGTATTTTACAATCAATCAAGAAAATGAAAAATTGACAGTTGAAGAAGAACAGAGTTTTTGGAATCCAGTTCGCATCTTCAAAGCTATTTGCTCTGAGAGTGGAATTTCACCAGCCCAAACACCTCAGTATTTCTCATAAAATCTTGGTGCTATTGGATTGGTTATACACAGATGGACCACAGGGGAAAGGCTGGGGGAGCCAGGGTTTTCTTTCAGTATTGGTGCACAGGAATTTTAAATTCCACTTGACTCTACTGTAATCAGCATCTCTTAGTAAAAGGGCCTTTTCACTTCAACTAAATGGAGTTAAGAGTTTTACCTTCCTAAGGGATCAGACTAGGGCAGGTCTGACATACTGTTTTTCAGAAAATGTATGTGCAGAAAATGGATTTGTTCCATATATCATTCAATAGTGGGGGGATCGGATTTGGCTTTCTATAAAGGATATTATATTTCTACGGTCAACAATTGTGAATCAAAATATTAGAAATATTATAACAATTTTAAATTGTAACAATGTTGGACTTTTTATTACAATTGATAACCAACAACCAGCATACAACTTTGGAAAATGAGAACATGATGAAATATGCCTTTCATTTGTAAAGGCATTGTTTATTTTATTTTGTCTAATATTGTTACAGAATCATGTGCATACAGTATATATGTGTAGGTGTTTTGTGAGTGTATTTTTCTTGTTTCTATTATTGTTATAAAGTATTTGTAAAATATGATTCTCATGACTGAAACTGCATAAAAGAGTTGTAAATAAATAATATCAATATATAATTGAAATTCTAATGGATCTTATAAATGGACAGAATGATCATGTTATCTGCTCAATTCATAAAACATACTATACATTCATAGTTTGTTAAATTCTTAAACATACATAAACACACACACACATACCTTATTTTAAGATATAGTAGCATAAACTTTTCTTTGGTTACTCTAGCTCAATGAGAACATAATCATTTCAATAAACAAAGGCATATTGAAACTTCATTTCTCCAGATCTCTTCACCAAATAAGATGTTAATACAGAGGAAAATTATTTTTGTCAATTTAAACAAACATATCATATTTTGAGTTTTTAATCCTCTTTGACAATTATTAATACTATACAAGACTTTTTCCGGCCTTGGTAATATAAAAATTAAACATCATTATTGCTTTGCTCACAGCAGATGCAAATGGGGGTGTAGTAGGAGAATGATATTTGTATTTCATGTTTGGAAAACATTATTAATTTAAGAAGTTGCAGACTAGTGCTCTATATAGGTGCAAACATTTTTCTCTTTAGCCATAGTGCTATATCACCTGCATGAGCAGAAAAAAATGATGAAAGAAAATGTTTTACACATGAAAGATAGTAAGATTACTTTGGTTATAGCAGAAAGCATTTCTACATAGAGCAATAATTTTTTAATAATTGCCCCATTCACCGTACCTAACATATCCTAAAAATATTCCTTTAGTATTAATGTTTCATTTACAATACTATAGTGTATCTCATAGAGGATTTAAATTCAATTCAAAATTATTAAATTGTAGGATCAAAATAATTTTTTGCTTACTCAGTGCTATCACTGAACTTCTTCACAAATCAGTCATGCTGCTTCTCCAAATTTTCATGTAGCCATCAAAAGGTTGACTTATTACAATTTCTTGAGATGCTGCATTAGAAAATACTTCGTTTATTTCTTACAACATATAATGGATTAAAATTAGGGAAAAGATATTATCTGAAATAGGTCATGATTTGAGATCCATCAACAACATTGGTCTTCTCCACATCCCTTCAATTAGTCATCTTGGGGACCCTTTTCTAGCACAAAACAATGAGAATGGAATGAAGTTCTCCTGGATGTCTGGATGGCTCCCAGACTGTTGGCCTTCTGAAAATTCTGAAAGACCTGGCTCTTCTAAATATGGGCTAAGTAGATGGAGCCCTTGTGAGATGTATTTTCTTGGGGCTGATCTGCTATCTTGTTCTTGATTCTTGTTCTTTTTTTTTTTTTACCTTTTTGTTTTTTGTTTCTGATAATTTATATTGTATTTGTTCTGAGTCACTCAGAATTGTCTGGAGTTGGGTAGTATGTGTGTGTGTATCTTATGTGCAATCTCTGTGTACTGAACTGTATATTTGTTGCTGGACTTTGATTATTGGATTATCCCTGAACTGAACTTTTTGA
>JAEANM010007731.1:0-17517 GCA_017656035.1 Myanophis thanlyinensis | reverse complement strand
CGGTTCTCCAAACTGCTTAGAAAATTTACTACTGGTTCTAGTGAACCTGCTAGAACCTGCTGAATTTCACCTCTGCTCTCTGCCTTAAAAAGAAGGCCAAGGCAAACCATTTCTGAAAGGATCTGTCTGAGCAGTCACCAGCTTTCAAAACTGATACAAAGGCACGAAAGAGAGGACAGGACAAGACAAGACAGAAAGATGGACAACCCTCCAATGGTGATACATTTCTAGGCTAACAACCTCTGGTTTAATTAACTGGTAACCTAATTTTCATCAGCAACTGTGGCTAGGTGAAAGTGTCCTGCTCTGTAGTGTCCTCCTCAGCAGCTCAGAGGCAACCCTCCCTACACACAACTCTCCTCATCCCATTAAAACAAGATGTCATCACTGCTCCAGGCTTTATCCCTTGCACAGGAGAGTTCTGCTCACTTTAAAAATGATTCAGAAAAATGTATTATGGATTTTAGCCACAAACAACTCCTCTCTGCCATTTGGCATACTATCAGGCACCAAGGCAAGCCTGACATTAAACAGAAAGGGGGAGGGACATTACAAAATTTCCTTAATTCAAGGAGAGATTCCTTAAAGCACAATTTATGTGTGTGTTGTTGTTTTTTACAAGTTCACAAAGATGCCTACAAACATCCAGTTTGCATAAATGAATAGCAAAGAGGCATTATGCTTGTCCAAGGGCTTTTGCACTGCACCACACTACTTTTCAGTGCATCCCCTCATACATTGGGATCTGGATTAGTATTCTTCCCAGTTAGGGTTATAAACCAGAAAGAGCTTATTCTTCCTCACATGCTCATCTGCATATGAAGATGAAGAAGTCAATGAGATGGCATAACTGTAAGGATTGCATGGAAGAGGCGGGAGAGTGGCAAAAGGAGATTATGACGAGTAGCTACGTTTAGCCATGCAGGACACAGAATTTCCATTAAATTGAATCAGGTTCATTAGCTCAATTGCAATATATGTCCTTTTAATGCAATGGTAGAAAATAGTTCATGTCCTGATTTCTGCTACCAAACATAGTTGAATTCAACCTTCTCCAAGCTGGCGCTTTCAGATGTACAGTATGTCACTGCAACTCTCAAAACCCTTGTAGGGATTGCAAGGCTAGGAATATGGCAATGAAATAATTTACTCATTCAGAGTCCTCCAGATGTGCTGGAAATTGCAATTTCCACAACTCATGACCTTGAAGACCAAGTTTGAGAAGACTGAAGTAGTCTAACAACTCTAGATTGTGTTAAACTGGGAAAAGATACAGTACTTCATTTAATGCCACTCAGGTGAATAGCCATCCCAGATGACTGGCTGGCCCAATTCACCTACTACATAATTTGAATAAGCCACAGTTGATTGGTTCACAGAACATGCTAAATCATAAACCATGGCTTACAAATCACACTGGCTAAAAGACCAGTAAATCATATTTTAGTATGTTTGTTAATTCCTTCACTATATTTCTATCTCAAGTGATAAAGTATCTTTCTCCAATGCTGAGCTGAAGGTGAATTCTCCCACTTTGAGTCAGCAAGGGACTGGCAAGAAACTTATAATTGCCAATTCTTATTTTTTAAACTCTGTGGCCTCTATTTGGAGCATTTATATCCTCTGATTTTTTTTCCCAAGGTAACAGATGAAAAACACCTAGCAGATGTTATAATGTATATATAAGGCTGCCCTTCTTGAACAATAATGGTACATGAGAGGAAAATTTTATACCAGTAGATAAGAACTGGTCTGTTGCCCTCACAGGATACAAACAAGATGAAGGCAATGTCATGGGGATGGAACAGGAAAATAAATGTTGCCTGGACAGGTTTTTCTATTATTAGATGAAAGTTTGAAAAAGCTCATAGCAAGTAGCCTGGAATATGAAACATTTTTCCTGCTAGGCTTGTCCCTACCTGCAGAAACCTAGGAAAGAAAATAAGGTGATTACTTTGATTTTATTCAAAAGTGACAACGTAATGACTTTTTTTTCAAAAAGTTGTTTTTCATTTTTGATTATAATAATCAAATTTTTAAAAAATTTGATTTAAAAAAAATAATATCCAGTCACCTTAACACCAATCCAACCTAACAGGGTAAACCTTTGTATCTACGATACAAAGTATTCTTCCATTGAGCTCTGGGCCAAGTGTAACAATAGGCAGGTTAAACATCACAGTGTAGAATCTGTGACATCAGCTTGACAGTTGCATCTGTAAATCTGGCTTTCCTGTGAATATATTGTCAGAGACAAGAGTTATAGAAATACATGATGGAAAATTGAAAACTAGTGGTATTGAAGGTAGCTCGTTGCATCTTGCAGCCTTTATATTCTTACTTCCTCCAGCCTCGTGCCTAAATTCATCATGGTAAGGTTTATACTTGTTCTTGAATAATAGAGATGAGAGCTTTTCCTTGTTATGCAAACAGTGGGCCTAAAATCTTAAATCCAAATTGGGATTCCAGGAGGAACAAAGTGTTACACTCTTGTTCTTCATGCAAGGACTCCGATTCATATTACATTTAGTTTCATTGACATTACAGCTAATTACATTAGTGGAAACGCTTCCCAAATCAGAGTTTTAACATCAAGAGAATAAAAAAACCCAGCAGTGAAGAAAGATCAGTCAACTCAGCAGATCTCTTTAAATAAAAGGATCAGATCAACATTTCATCACCAGAGCTACACCCCTGAGAATATTCTTTCTTGTGTACCCAGTAAACATACATTTGATGTTAAGAATGATCTGTCCCTAAAAAATTTTTTTAATTATGCACCATGTTTTGACTATGCCAAAATTCAAAAAATAACAGGCAAATATTAGGTATAAACTACCAGTTTATATAATGACATTGTTTTCTTGAATCATTTTTGTGTACCTAAAAAAGAATATTAAACAACGTATTAATATTCTATTTATAACTAATAGCAAAATGTTATGTGCTTAAATAATTCTTCACTGAAAAACAGCACAGAATTCCCAAACTCTCAGAATGGTTCAAAATTAACTGATATATAGCTTTATAAACAATATCAACTGGTTTTAGGAAGAACTGCACAATGCAGAAACTGAGATTGTTATATAAATTTATGGAATAACAGTTTTCATTATAATGTAGATTTTTTTTCAGATATAATTCTACCAATTTTCATATTGTTTTTCTTCTTTTAATCATTAACTACCTAGCTGAGGCATTCCTCAACTTATGGTCACAACTAAGTCCAAAATTTCTGATGCTGAGACATTTAAGTAAATATTGCCCATTTTATGACCTTTTTTTGCCATAGTTGTTAATGAATCAGTACAGTTATTAAGTTAGTGACACGGTTGTTAAGTGAATTTGTCTTCCCCATTGGCACTGCTTGTCAGAAGATGGCAAAAGTTTATCACATGACCTCAGGACTTTGCAGCCATCATGAGTCAGTTGGCAAGCATCTGAATTTTGATCACATGACCACGGGGATATTGCAATGATCTTAAGTGTGAATAACAGTCATAAATCACTTTTTTCAATGCCATTGTCACTTTGAACGGTCACTAATGAACTCTTGTAAGTTGAAAACTACCTGTATATGGTTTTGAAAATGATTTTCCTTTTCTTGCTTACACTAAATTATATTTATTTTATATAATAGTAATGTTCCATACAACATCAGCAACGCAATCAGAACTCCAAAAAAGACAAAGTCCAAGGAATAAGATTTTATTGAAGACATTGTTCTGGTACGGTCTGGAGAAATCCCGAATCTAAAGTTCCTGGGCTTTCTCCACCCAAGTAAAACTGAAAGTTCCACCCCACTAATTATCACATGTTAATTTCCCTCCAACCATTTCAAAAAGAGATCCAACGACCCCTTAAGACACTTCCCCCACAGGTGTCAATTGTCCGGAGAAAGTTCTCATGAGAACCAGACCTAAAAGAATGAAAACAAGATAACAATTCCGAGTTGCCATTTCCAACTCCCCCTTTGCCCTCTCAGTGACCTTGCAGCAGAAATAAGAAAAAATGTGTCAAATCTAAAAGGACCCAAATAATACTGTAGACAATGGCTAATATTCTTCAGCAGAAACACCCACCCACCCACCCCAGTTAAAAATGTCCTTTTAGATTCTGACAAGTAATTGGTATTCAAATTATTCAAATAATTGCCACATTGTATTAACTGTACCAAGACCTGGCTTCATTTTTGAATTATTCAAAGTGTTGTTTTCATGTTGCTTTATGTAGCTAGTCCATTAAACATCCCCTACATCCACATCTTATGCTAGGAGGACAATCCTGAAAATGTATCTTCAGCAGCTGACAATGCAACTGAGCAAACAACAGGTCCTGATGATTTGACTGAGCCACCTTGTACACCTAATGATGTGACTGATCCATTGGACATGAGAGATGAAGAAGCACTCATGAGGACAAAGCCACAGCTAGGGCTGAGCAATCTGCACTCTGGCTTGGCCAACAGAGAGGGTGAAATGGATGCATGGGTTCGTGAGGAGCAATCAAATACCAAGCAGGTCAGTAACTTGGCAGCCCAGCTGGAGAAAATGCGCCTTGACATGGAGCTCGCCATGACCAGATACCGTTATGAAGACAAGGAGAAGCAGCGACAACATGAGGAGAAGATGGAGGAAATGCGGTTGCAGGCACCATCAGGACAGGTGAGGTTGGCAGATAGAAAGAAATTCTAAGAAGATCAATATAAAAAGAAATTGCCACATTGTTTTAGATTTAGAAACTGCCATTTATTGTTATGGAGTTCTTCAACAATTCTTCTTTTATTTCAAGTAATCTAGAAGCCATAGATCAAGGGATCTTTGGAGAGATACAATACTATCATAGTTAACTGCCATAACTATTGTGGAACTGATTGACAAACCATATTTTGCGAAAGACTGGAGCTCTTGACATTTGTAAGAACTTAATAATACTAAAGATATTAAAATATGATTGGGTTTGTTAAGTTTCCGCATAATAAGCAGGAATAGCAACAGGAAAGTAGAACTAATCAAGAAAAACATTAGGGGCAAATTGCCTACTACTGCTAGTATTTCACTTTTTTCTTCCCAATTAGGAACTCAGGTCAAAGAGCTCAGGCAAGGTAGATTTTGCCATATCATTTGCTTTGCTCCAGCACCACGGGAAGTGGGGCAAGCAATACAACCTTGTTATGTAATCGAGGGAACCCCATAAACTGTGTCATTTGCACAGGGTATCATTTTGCTTGTATCAAATGCCTGCCTTTCTTGCTGCCTGTTGTTGCATAATACTTTGAACCTTTTCACTTATTATCATTCTCTAATTACTAAGAGAATACCTGTCTCCTACTGGATAATGGGCAAGTGCTGAAATATACCTCATTGGCTATGAATAATTGGGAAATATTAAGTGGCCCTTTGTGACCAAACAACAGACATTAGCTCAGGAAAGTCCTGAACCCATTGCCTGGGGCAAGGAAGATCTGAATGTGGATTAACAAATTGAGATTAAGTCCAAACAACAAGAAGAAAGAAGACAGTTACGGGTTAATCCACATACATGTTTCCATTCGCTTTGAAAAATCAGGGTTGCAATTTAGAGATACCCCTGGCTACTCAAAGCAGGTTTGTCTTTGCCCAGCTTGGCAGCTGTATTCTTTCTCAGGGAAGATTGATCTTCCTGCACCTGATAAATATCAACTTTCTGGTCTTTTGAATGTGATGTTGGTGGAGCTGTTCCTGAGAAGCCTGAAAATATAACTGGAACAAAATTTATCATCATAGTTGCTCTCAAGTGTGTAGTGGATGTAATGTATTACAAATATGTGGCATAGAACTGTCCAATTTGCTTCTGGGCTAAATTCAAGAGAGTAGCATCCATTAAGAAAATCATGATGTGAGCAAATATGATGACAGACTCATTACTTATGTATTTGATCTTAGTGTCTGCCACAGATGCATACGTCATGATATCTTGGTGAAGAGGGCATGCTTGGTTCATCATTTGCCCCCTTGATCTTCTCTATCAATCCCAATGAATGCAACTGTGGCACAAAATTGCCTGACCTTTATTTAAATTCTTTATAACTTCATTAACAATGTCAGGGAAGCCGCTAAGATAAAAATCAAAATTCACTTGCAGTTGAAAGACTAGAGTAGCCATCAACACCAAATAAAGATATGGACTGCAGGATCCAATCTGCCTTGGTTACTGGGATCAGAGGTGTGTTCTTACAAGCTTTCACATCCTGGAGCACATCCTGGAGAGTGAGAAGTTCCCAGAGATTAGGCTCCAGCATGAATCCAAAAGTTTGGAAGAATGGACCTCTGGTCCTGATGACTGATTCAGATTTGATTCTGCAACATTATCCTGGGACAGATATATTTGCCTTCATTCGCAAAAGATCTGGACTTTTTGAGACAAGAGGCTGGATAATTCCATTTTCTACTACATGTAAAAATACTGGATGATGTGGCTGTGAAATTTTTAATACTGAGCATGGTACAATGCCTTTGATGCATTTGAAAGAAGCTTACCAACTTCGAGGTTGGATAGACTATTCAGTACACCCTTTCCTTCCAACATTTTAAAGTTACCTTTTAGCATCTGCTGAATGTATAATTGCTTTATTTTGCCTAATGCTAAATTCAGCCCTTCAAATGAAACAGTATTGGTGTAAACATGTTGAAGTGCATGAAACAGAATTAAAGGTTCTTAATGAAATGACTGAGTAGTTCTGCATCATAGTTTAGAAACATAGGAACCATTAGGATAATGGAGTTGCCTGAGTGACTAACATACTATGTATGAACACATTAATCTTCTGCTCTTTACAGCCAACAAGCAAATAGATACATAACGAATCATCCCCAGAGACAACTGCAGAATTTAGTCTATTCAGGCATCAATTTAAAAGGTCATTCATTACTAGCTTCTTAATGTAATTAAACAATTATGGAATACTTCTCTGATTTTAAAAATATTCCCAGAATTGAATTTGAAACTCATATTAAAATAATATTACACAGGCATAATCAATTATGATATTCATGGTTTACTTCCTAAAAGAAGTTGACTTGCACTCCATCGTTGGAAATCATATCCTGAGTGGATATCTTAGGGCTGTACTGTTAAGAACATTAAAGAAAGGAAAGTTACTATCCCCATCATTTCCCTGAAGCAATCTATTTATCTTAGGGAGTATTGCTGAAATATGCAAGACCACTTTCCTGAAAGCCAGAACTGGTGGGACTACAAAATAGACAAAATAATAGAAGGCAAAGTGACTAAAGTGCTCTGGGACTTTAGAATTCAAGCAGGCAGGTACCTCCACATAACATCCCAGACATAATAATTTTTTATAAGAAAGGCAAAAATGGTCTGGATAATGAACTTTACAGTACCTGGAGACAACAAAATAGAAGAGAAAGGGTTGAAGAAAATCACAAAATATAATTTGCTTGCAGGCAGGAACTGGTGGGACCATAAAATAGAGCAAGTTATACAAAATGAAGAAGCTAAATTGCTCTGGGACTTTAGAATTCAAACAGACAGGCACCTGCTGTATAATATTCAAGACTTAACAATTGTAAATAAGAAAGACAAAAAAAGTCTGGATAGTGGATGTGGCAGTATCTGGAGACAACACAATAAAAAAAAAAGAACTGGAGAAGATCACAAAATATAAAGACCTACAAACAGAAATAGAGCAATTGTGGCTGAAGCAAGCAAAAGTACACCAAACAGTAATAAACACCTTGGGTACAATCCCAAAACAACTGGAGTACCATTTGAACACCATTGGCATTGACAAAATCACCATCAGTCAATTGCAAAAGGTAGCTTCAGTCAGAACAGCTTCCATCCTGCGACTATATCTGTAACACCTTCAAGCATCCACATCTCCCTATCCTGAGTTCTTGAAAAGGACTCGATAGGTAGACAAAAATGTCAAATCCAGTCTGAACATATTGCTGACTGTGCGACAAACCATAATAAATAAATTGCACTGAATTTAATGAGATTTATTTTCTGAATAAGATAGAACTGTGGTATTAGTTCCATAGAACAAACACAGAATAAAACTATAAATCATAATTACGTAAATTTCATCCAGAATAAACTCCATATTCTGTTCTTCAGCTTAATGTGAAGCAGTAAAAAGAAGAGGCAATAATATGGGAAGAAATAAAGCTGCTTGCAAAGAAGGCCAAAAATGTACCTTTGTTCTTTGCATTTTCAGTGACTGACAGAATATGAAATGTAACTGGAATGTTGTCTTTCTTCTTTCCACAGGTTTCAGGAGGTGGCAGACATTTCCTCTTACCACATGACCCGCTTACCTTATTCTTATACTGTTTCATCTTCATACACCTCATCTATATAGCAAAAGAGCTTATCTTCTTTTTCTTTAAGAAGCATGGGATGTTTGCCATTGGTGCTGTCCTAATATTTGCAATTAAGATATTCTGGAATTAGAGCCTTCAACCTGTGAGGCTCTCTTTTCATAAGAAACTGACAACAGCCATGCTCTGCATCTGAGCACTTCATAGACTTAATTGAATGAAACCTTATCTCCTATATTTGATGTATAGAAACTGTAAGCCCTTTCCTGAAAGAGCTCTGTCAGCTCTATACAGTACATGTATATTCAAATCTACTTTGTGCAACACAATAAAGCACACAACTTTTAAAAATTGACAGATATACCATTGAGTTTGAATAAATTATTTTAATAACTGAAAATAGGGATGGCCTCAAATCTAATCTGTGTTTCTTTTTGCCCCAAATTCATTAAATTCACTCTTTGTAGTAGTTCTCTAAATAGGGATGCTATGTTTTTAAAAAATGTCAGTTGCTCTATTTTTTATTGCAATCTAACTTTACAAAAGGAACACAGGTCTGTTTATCATTAGAAAACACTCATGGATTTAATTGAGTTGGCTTTAAAATAACTAAGAGCGAATTTATCTCCTTTTAAATTTAACAGGGAAAAATGCAATAAATGAGCTTATGGGAAGGAAAGCAAAGTAGCAGATTTGCTAGTACATGTATGTATCTAGTTGCTTATTTTATCTATTTATTATATTTAAAACATGTAATTGTCTGGCCAAAATGGACAGGCTTTTGTTCTATCTATTAATAGTTCCCATATGTATGAAAATTATCACCTATGGTTTGGATGAACAAAGCACCCAAATATTGAGCCAAATGAAAGAATGGAGGACAATTGAATACAACCGGTTTCCAGAAATCCATTTTGCAGACTTACCATGATTTATTTTTTTCAATATCTTTATTGACTTTTCTTTGAGAGATCAAGATAGTCCATGTGGGGTCTCTCTTCATTTTTATCTACACAGCAATCTGTGAGACCTGTTGCATGCAAAGATTTCCTCAGATCATTCAATGCTTCCATTTGGACTAAAATCTTTCCCATTCTACAAGTTCAACTATATTGCAGTAGACCTACTTCTATCTCAGTGTTTCTCAGCCTTGGCAGCTTTCAGATATTATGAACTTCAACTCTCAGAATTCCCCAGTCAGGAATTCTGCTCTATCCAATTCTGACTGTTTTTCAGAAGCATTTTGAAGGGTGAGATTTTCTTTTTCTGATGAAGGAAGAAAGTGCTGCAATTAAACAGCTTTTCTCAATTTGGAACTTTCCAAATAAGTTTGCCTATGCGGCCTGCCTGGGACTGTAGTAAGCTGTAGGTCAATATTTTGAAAGGCTTCAAGATAGGTGAGGCTTAGATAAAGTTCTGTCTTTAAAGCAGTGTTTCTCAATTTCAGTCACTTTAAGATGTATGAACTCTCTAACTCCCATAATTCCCCAGTCAGCATGAATGAATCCTGGGAGCTGGAGTCTACAGATCTTAGTTGCTGGGATTAAGAAATGCAGTTCTAGAGAACGTTACAATGCTAGGAAAAAAGGTAGCCATTTTTTTTGAGAGAAAGAAGAAAGAGTATTATTTAATAAAATTTACTGGGCTTGCTAGGTGAAATATTTTGACATTTATTTATTTGTTTGTTTGTTTATAGAAAAGGAATAATATTCTGCTTTGTAATGCATTTGTAATGCAATACAAATAGTTTTAAATACAAGAACCTTTCGCTCATCAGCATGAATTGAATTTATATTATGAGTAAAAGAGGACAGTTTGTTGCTCTGAGGACTTTATAATCTAAAATTCAGTAGAGAAGAAAGGAAGTAGAAGCAGAGTAAATAGGGAAGCAACTTGTAATTGTTTCACTTGCACATTCATCAACTTTGAACAAGATGACTCATGGACCAGCATGAGGACATATTTCCTATGCCTACAAAGTGTATGTTTTTCTCAACCTCCCTGGGAGGAGAGAACCAAGCTGGACTGGCTGGAAAATGTGAAACAAGGATAAATAATTTAGAGGGAAAAGTTTAAAAAGGCCAGGGAAAACATGGCAGACACAAATGACTTGTGCCTTAAAGTCTTTTGAAGAGGGCAGTCATAATAAATCTAATCATTATCATTACCATCATCAAACTCACATGTGTTTGTATATTGTATGTATCTCTTATTTGGTGGGATATGGATGATAAAAACTGGGATTGCAATATAAGTCTCTAGATCAGAGATTTCAGGTTTCATAGAATAGAAGGAACATGCTTGGGTAAAACTGAATTTTGTGCTTAAAGCATTTGGGCCACAATAGATCAGGATGTGTATGTCTTTACTAAACAGAGAATTTTACATGTAGCATAAGTATGACCAAAAGCCATCCTGTACTTCTCTTCATTGCCCCATTTTGGGATTTACCCCCAGTTAAACAGGCTAGCAAAGTTCACAAATTTTTTAGGCTGACCTGGTTTCTTTGCCCTTCCATTCTCATATTGGGGCAGCGTGGTGGCTGAATGATTAAGACACTGGGTTTATTTGCTGGAAAGCCAGCAACCCAGGCTCAAGACCCAAGCACCATGTGATGGGGTGAGGTCCCATCCTCGCCCCAACTTTTTCCAATCTAGTAGTTTGAAAGCATGCAAATGTGATTAGATAAATAGGTACCATATCGGTGGGAAGGTAACAGCGCTTCATGATGTCATGCTGGCCACATGACTGCAGAAATGTCTTTGGACAGCATTGGCTCAATGGCCTTGAAACAGAGATGAGCATCAACCCCTACAGTTGGCAATGACTAATGGAGTAAAATCTGCAGGGATTCATATTTTTAAAACATTCTAGCCATAGGAACATAGGCTTCTTGATAGTGGTCTCTTCCAGATGACCAAGAAGTTGATATTTTTATGTCTAGAACTTTTAATTCATTATATGATTTCCAGTTCCAGGAAGAGTGGAAATTCTGAAATGATATCAAGTGCTTGTATGCACTGAGGAAGAGGGCTGTCACAGGAGCATGAGCTCTGTAGAAATCTGGGGGTTTATGAAAACTTGATCAGGTTCCACGAGGGACTAAGTCAGGAATGGGGAACCATGGCCCTTTTATGACTTGTAGACTTCAACTCCCAGAATTCCTCAGCCAGCCATGCTTGTGATTTGTGAGTCATAAGAGGACCACAGTTCTGAACTAAGGGCAAAAAAACCCACCTCTGAATCCACCTCTGAACTACAGGCAAAAAAAGCATTTGAAAGCAGGCAAGAATATTCATGGCAATTTTCCAAGGTGTAATAGAAAAGATAAATCCAAAACAGATTTAATAGGCATTATTTGAAAGTTTTGTGGGTACACATATATGACAGTTCTAAGAATTCTTTAAAAAAATTGTTTTAATTTTAATTTTATTTTAAAAGATGGTTGCCTACAGATGTTAAATATGCTTTGTCTCAAGATAGTCTAATGACAATATCACTATGGCTTAATTCATAGACAAAACTTATTCAGGTCAGTATGAAATCTAGGAGCTGCATTCATTCATTATATGATTTCCAGTTCCAGGTAGAGTGGAAATTCTTGCTAAAAATAATTAAATTTAAATCTTGGTTACCTTTTTATTCACAGTACTGCTTAGTTTGTGGTTTATTGTATTCTCAAACTCAGAAAATGAGTAAATTTATTAACCAGGGACGGAATCTTGTGTCAATGCCATCTGGAGGTCCTTCCTCACTTCCAGATAATTTCAGCCCTTCCTCACTTCCAAATAATTATTGTTATTGTTATTGCAATATCCCTTTTTGGTGTCCTGCTGACATTACTATCATCTCATCTCCAGTCTACGAGTAAGACACACTGAAGTTTTCCATAACTCTATCAAGGGTTAATGAAATATTTTCTTTCTTATTCCAATATCTTTCAGCCGCACTGTCAAGAGACCAAACTATTAGATTTTGCATGCAAGTCAGGGAATTGCGCTGCCTTGAAAGAGGCAAAAGAAGCAAGATAGAGAGATCCACAATTGAGACAAAACATAATTTTCTCCCAATTCAACTGATAGCACTTCAAATCAGCACTGGGGAAAAGTCCCAAGTTTTAAAAGAAGCAAAGAAGTGAAAATGTATATTAACTTAATTCATTGATTTAATTCATTGAATGCCATGAAGCTCATTTTCTTGTACACAGTACACATTTTCTGGGTGTTCTCACAAAATGGTAACATAGACAGCTTTACAAAAATGAATCCATGGTGAGGAGAGTTTACAGGTAATCCATTTAGCACCCACAATTGGGACTGACAACTTGATTGAGAAGCAGTTGCTAAGTGAAATCATGACTATGCTTATGATCGTCAGCTTTCCTCTGCTTTATAAATCTGTGAATTTACAATTCAAAGATTGATTGCAGTTACTTTATCATCACTGCCATAACTGCAAATAGTCATTAAAAGAGGCAATTCCTAACTGAGGACTACCTGTATGACCGAATGTCCATTTACCAAAAGGCAAACTGGCAAGATTGTTTTCACCAATACATCTATGTCCAAGAATATAGTCATTCTGTTTCAATTTTCCCATTTTTCTCTGCGTGAATGGACACAGAGTTAAGCACTGGACTGCGGCTACGTCCCATTTGTTTTCCTAAGAATCCTTATATAATAAACCATTGGATCCAGAAGCATTCTTGCAAAACTAAAGTTTATAGTAGGTTAGTGCTTTCTAGTATTTCATCCTTCCATTTATTATTAAATTTAAGCAGGGAAGTTAGCAAGGGAAACTATCTTTCGCATATGGTTACCCAGCAGCCTTGTATTATCCGCTCCTGTCCAAGTGGATTCACCATTGCTCTCCATGTGTCTATGCAGATTCTCAGTCATCCAGGTCATGGTTGTCCCAAAGGTGCTTTTTTTCCAAGAGGCAACTGGATTTTCTGGTTTTTCTTTTTCTTTGAAGACGGGTTTGAAGTGTGTACATATGTTATGCTGGCTGAAGATCCTCCTGCACAGTTCAAACCCAAGAATACACCAAGGTAGAAGCTTATCCACCCCAAGGATAAAATACCCAGACAGAAACTGAGCAACATGGTATATGCAGTACAATGCAGCAAGTCATGTCCAGATCTGTACATTGGGGAAATGAAACAACTACTTCATAAACACTTGGCACAACATAGGAGAACAAACACATCATTCAGCAGTCCATCTGCATTTAAAAGACACAGGATACTCTTTTGAAGACAACAAAGTCCATATTTTGGACAGAGAGGATTGCTGGTTTGAAAGGGGTCAGAGGCCATATATGTCAAAATTGAACAGTCCTCTCTCAACAGAGGGGGAGGGATATGACATTATCTATCTCCAGTCTACAACACACCAATTTGCTCTACTCAGATGACCTTGATGACACAGATAAACCTCCAGGTGACCTTAATGATCCACTAAAAGAATGCAAATGACCAACTGTCTGCAAGGAATATAAATCCTTCCATTCCCCACCATCCAGTTAGAGATGAAGAAGCTTCTTGGATGAGAAGTGAAATGCCTTCAAAGAAAAAGAAAAACCAGAAAAACCAGTTGCCTCTTGAAAAAGAAAAGTACCTTTGGGACATTATGCTAGTTTTTTTTCTATAACCCAGTGGTGGCACATTTGTTTGCCTGCAACTCTGTTTAAAGAAAGATTAGGTAAGAGATAATGGAAGAGAGGTCTGGTAAATTCTTTATTTCCCAATAATTATTAATTGAAGTTAGTAAAAACTTTTCACTGCTGTTTGTTTAGCTGATAAAACAACAAACAGGAATGAACCAGAAACTGAATCATGTTTTAAGTCTATCTTCATTACTTATATTGAGATGAACATTTTTAAAACCAGGACATAATATATAATGTGATCTTAAGCATCTCTAACACATACGCAGAATGGACACCCCATCTTATTGGGGAGTAGACCCCATTAGTTCAGTCAAGAGACACAAAAAAGTGATGGCTGTAATATGGAGTCAGATTCTTTCATTCTTTCATAATGAATTCAGTTAAAGAAAATAAAAGTTTCAAATGTCAATCTTGCACAATATGCTAGTGATTTACTATTACCTTTTTAGGGTTCTTTTTTAAACTTCCCATTCTAGCCTACATTTCTGGGTTTCTTCTAGACAACTGCCATTTAATGACTTATTTGAACTAAAATTTGGGCAGCAAAAGATTGAAAAAACTCTTTCTGGCTTCTAGTGCTCATCTGGATTTTTGCAGTCTAAAGATAGGACCCCACTCAGTCTAACAATGAGAGATTTTGCCTGCTGTTAAAAGGCAGACAGCATTTATGGATTTAATTACTGCAGCTTTGCAACCACTTTTCTGCAATAATTTAGGAAACTGCACCAAACAAATGGTATAGTATTATAACTAGTAACAGATTACTAAGAATATATACAGATTTGGAAGAAACATTCAAATCCCTCTTTGAGGAATTCTTCCAAAGGCATTTTTGTTCATATGTGTCTTTTTTATCAGCCAAGTCATTATGATAACTCTATGCAACATTTGATTCTTGTCATTTATTTGATTATGGTTTTTAATAAGTTCAGATGCCCTTACAATCTCTTTAAGGAAAAAAATTCTACCTTCCCTATACAAAAATGAAAATAAAGAGACCAGGAATGAGTCTCCTTAGCTCCTTCTTGACCTTATCCTTCCACTGGATTGTGAACAATTTGTCCCACCACGGAACAAGTACAACCTGCTTCTTAAGTCTCAAAGTGAAATTTGAACCAGGATGCAACAGGGCAGTCCCTTGCTGGTTGTATTAGTTTTATAATGCCCAGGACAAGATGCTTCAGTTTCTACTCGGAAGTTTTATTAAGGTCGCCTAGCAAGTTTCCTTGAATCTCTCTCTTCCATAATTTCATACCAACACGGTCTTTCATGAAATATGAAAACGCGCCTCATCTATTTTTCGCCCATCGTTTGCAAAGGGCACAGACTTAGCAGCATCTGACTCTGCCGGAAAGGAATATGAAGGAGAGCTGCGTCTTTAAGCACCACAACATCGTTTGCAAATCGCACAGAGGCAATTTTGGCAGATGTTGTTTCGGGGCGTCAGGATTCATTTACAACCACCAGAGCAAGTGTGTGCTTAGTGCTGTAGGAGCAAAAAGGGGGGATTTTCCGCCTCGAGATTCCAAGCGATCGGTCTAGTTTCGGGTAAACGGCCGCTGGACTGACCGTCCCCGACCAGCTGCAGGAACCTTCTGCCCTGTTGCAAAAGACGCCGCCGGGCTTCACTGCCCGTCAGCAAAGCTTTGAAAGCAGCAAAACCTGCTGCTACATCCTCGGCCTTCCTGCCACCCACTCGTTGCCCCTCCCCGCGCTCCAAGTCGAGCCTCCAGGATCAGCGCAAACGTCTTCGAGTGTCCCTTTGAGAGAGTCGCGATACGTGCGGCGCTTGTGTCACGGGCTCCCTTTCGAGGGACGTGCGGTTTCGGCCGGCCGCTTCCTGAGGCACTGCCCACTTCCGCGGCCGCTACGTGAGTCGGAGCATCCTCTGCGCGAAAGAGGGATTGTTTTCTTGGCTCCCGGCCGCTCAAGAGTTCCCGGCTGCGCGCGGCCCCTGGGCTCAGCTCCGGCGCTGGCCACGCCTTTGCTTCCGTCCAGGGCGCGAGGGAGGGGCGGCTTAACAATCGCGAACCGGCCGCAATTGGTGGAAGCAGCCACGGCCCTCAACTCTCGCGGGACGGCGGGGTGGTGGGCGCTTCTTTCTTCTTCTTTGCAGGGAGGGCCTGGACTCACGACCGCAACTGAGCTCAACATGTCTGTTAAGTGAGATATGTGTTAAATGAGTTTTGCCCCATCTTACGACCGTTCTTGCCCCAGTTGTTAAGTGAATCACTGCCATTGAGCTTGCTTGTCAGAAGGTCGCAAAAGGGGGTGAAGTGACTTTGGGACTCTGCAGCTTGTCATAAATATGAAGCAGTTGCCAAGCATCTGAATTTTGATCACGTGGATGCTGCAAAGGTCGTAACTGTGAAAAACGGTCATAAGTCACTTTTTTCAGTGCCATTCTAACTTTGAACGGTACAGTTGTAAATCGAGGAGTACCTGCATTTCCTCTTTCACCCCTTATAACAGGTACTGAGGGTGTCGGAGGGACCTTCCTTGCGCTGCGGAAATACATCACCCATCGTAGAGGACAGGCCCTCCCAAGGAAAAAGTGTTCATATTGATCGATGCTGCAAAGGGAAACCTAGAAATGATGACTGATATTTAAAGATGTAAACCTTACATCTGTATAAATTTATAGACAGACTGGTTCTGAGATATGAGAGCTCTGGAAATAAGGCTTCAGATGACATTGGAAATTTACAAATGGCCAATCTGAATTTGAGGTGAACTCCCTTATTTCTGCTTAAGAAAACTTAAAGTTGGGCTTTACACTCTAGGTTCTGTAGAATTGGTAGACATTTTAGATTGCTAATTTTGATTTTAAATATATGTTTATATTACAAACTTTCCAGGGTAGGTAGGTAGACAGACAGACAGACAGATCTAGAGTTCTGCCTGTCTAGTCGGTCAGCTGTCTTGAGTCTGGCAGAGCTTCTAACTCCTTGAAAGTTTCTTAAAAATTCAGAGAGATATTCAGAAAATTATCTGCTTGGAATTAGCCTATGTTTAACAATATAGCACAATCAAGCATCAAGAGTTAACCATAGGAAATGTTTCATGACATTTTGTATTATGACAAAGTGGTTTATAATGATTGTGTATCATAAAATGTTCTACAATTTGCCAAGTTTCAATTCCATAGGAGTCATTCATTGGTCCCAGATTTTGGATACATTCTTTAAGTTAGCCCATTTGAGATACCTTGGTTCAAAAAATTTTGCCCTATAATGCACTGTTTTGCCCAGCTAAAGGTACCAACCTGAGGGGTTTAGTAGCATATAAATAATAATATCAATAATACCACTTGAAGTTGAACACTGTCGGCATTCATAAATTCACCGTCAATTCCAAAAGGCAGATTTAGTCAGAAAGATTCCATCCTGCAACAATACCTCTAACACAATCAAACATCCGCATCTGCCTAACCCAGGTCCTTGGGGAGGACTTGATAGGTGGATAAAAATGCCAAATCCAATCTGAACATCTAGCTGACTGTGCAACAAAGCATATAATA
>JAEANM010007730.1:0-17518 GCA_017656035.1 Myanophis thanlyinensis | reverse complement strand
CGCGGTTGCGTAAGCATTTCACTGCATATCGTACCATGTATGACTGTGTATATGACCAATAAATTTGAAATTGAATTACCTATCTTACCTGTGACTTGGGCAGTTTACATCATAAAACCATATAAATGCAAGAATAAAAACATAAATTAAAAACAAAATTAAAACAGGTTAAAACTTCCAAGGAAAGATAAAAATCAAGGTACAAAATTAAATGGCTAGAAGGTTAATAAAACGGCCAAAGTGTCCTCAGACATCAGACATCCCCAAGGCTGCATTATACTTTTATATCCCCATGTTAAGTGGCAAAGCCAGATCTTAACACTCTTCTGGAACCAGAACGGGGGGGGGGGGGAGGGGAGGGGCTTGTCTCGCCTCTGAGCGTACAATGTTCCATAAGATGGGGGTAGCAACTAAGAAAGACATCCTTCCAGATCCTGCCAGTTGAATATTGTAATAACAACAATAATAAATTAAGGGTTTAATCAATTTACACAATGTTTCATGTAAACCCAAAAACAGGAGTGTCAAACTCGCGGCATCATGTTTTTGTCACGTAATGTATTGAGACTTTTTCCCCCTTCACTAAAATGGGGCTGGGCGTAGCCAGCATGTGATGCATCTGGCCCACAGGCTGTGAGTTTGACATCCCTGCCCTGCCTAAAAAGAACCAGTTCATCCTGCAATGAAACATCTAGACTTAGTTGACCTAATTTGCATATCCAGTTATCCAAGAGAAAAGACTGGAGTGAGAAAAGGCCCTAATCATCATTGGGAATGTAATGCTCATATCCTGGTAGGCAACGACTTTGTTTTCCCAACTCACTGGATGGCAGAGAATGAAACTCTGCTCATTAGGATGCTTGTACAATATATCACTGAGAAGTATTTATATCCAGTAATGAAATAAAATGGTTAAAAACATTCAAGTAGAGCCCCTCACTACAATGTAACAAAATGAACTCACACACTTCCAAAGGTGAAGTAGCAGCAACATTTGGAGAGAATAGCCACAATTCACAAGAATGCAAAACATTCTCAAGCTCTTCTACAAAAATCATGCCAACAGCTGCCAATCTCATCTGAGAAGATCAGCCTGTCACCAAAAAGACCCATTCATCAAATGGGTAAAAGGAAGGGGTTCTTCACCCTAGTCCTATGACACAATGCCAGAAAAAAACTCACTCTTCATAAGGCATCACCTAGCTAACCAGAAGAAAGTTAGTTACATATAGGAACACTCCTCTTGCCAGCATTACCATTCAGATTCCAGAAAACACCAGAACTGAGTGATAACCAACCGTATGTGAAATAGGAATCACATCTCATCTTAATCTATGCAGATCACATCAGATCGGGGTACCCACTCAGGTCAAATACAGGAAGGATTCCCTCCTATTCACAGCAAAGAGAAAAATGGGAGAAAGCCTTGGAAATAGTTAAGACCACCTCTCATGTCAAAATTCAACAGACGCAAGCAAGCTGAAAACCATGATGCAGGTCAGAAATGTCATCATGTATTACAAATAAGTACAGTGGTATCTTAAATCATTGCATAGCTCAAACAGCTGGCCAACTCAAATGCTTCTACTCCCAGTTGAGTAGAAGTATTTGAGAAGATGCATGCATCACAGGCATAGATTATGTAGCAGGAGTCTTCTGTCTGATGTTCTATTTACTGGGCATGTGTTCCCTTTTTACATTTTCTCCCAACACCTCCAGGCTCTCTTACGTTTATTGTTGGAATTCTTACATTTTGGGATGGATGAGTCATTTGGTGTAATTTTATGCTTTCATTAAAGGCTTTATTTTTCTTGCAAGGCATACAGGTAAGCATATTATCTCATAGACTAGTGGTGTTGAGCCTATGGCACATGTGCCAGAGGTAGCACGCAGAGCCCTCTCTGTGGGCATGCGCGTCATCATCCCAGCTCAGCTCCACCATGTTCTTCTGTGGCGTTTCTCACCATCGTGTGCAGGGAAACAGAAGTTTTCCTGCAAACAACAAAACAGAAGCTCACGGAAGAAAAAGGTATCACCTCTTGCAGAGCTTCTGGTGTTGGGATGCCCTGCCTCTTGCCAGCCAGCTGGTCTTCGAGTCTCTGCCGTGCATGTTTGTGCATCTTGCAGTTTGGGCACTTGGTATCTAAAAGATTCATCATCAACGCCATAGACTGTTTCTGGATGCTAGTCATATTAGGTGGAATATTGGGAAAATAGCGTAATTCTGCAAAAGGGTGGCTATCTCTAAAGATAGTATCTGAAGGGATCTTGATTGGGATTAATGTCTGAAGTGCTGATTCCTTTCTTTTTTTCCTTTTCTATATCCCATTTTCCACCTGTTCCAGCCATCGGTGTGATTTCATACTTCCTATACAGAGACTCATAAGGTATTAGGAACTTCTTGATTGCTGTGGCTAGGACTTCACTAACTCATATGATTCATAGAGTTATATTTATTTTATTTTTTTACAAATCACACTTACATGGCTACCCATGTCACAAAAAGCTACTCTGGTGGTATATATTAAAAAATCAACTATATATAAATAATCACCATAAACAATTTAAAATAACTTCTAAAAATAAAAATCACCATAAAATTAAAATATACAAACCTCACTGAGAGAGA
Organism: Myanophis thanlyinensis; assembly: GCA_017656035.1. Lineage (NCBI taxonomy): Eukaryota > Metazoa > Chordata > Lepidosauria > Squamata > Homalopsidae > Myanophis > Myanophis thanlyinensis. The sequence goes on along the minus strand of JAEANM010007730.1, from coordinate 14,889 downwards.
AAAAAGAGGCCAATCTAAAAATATCTAGCTATATATAGAGAAATATATAGATATCATGCACATATTTGTAATAAAAATTATTGAAAATTTTAACTCAATATGATTGCAAACTGACTCACTAGCAAAGAAAGTGACTAGATTAGTAAATGAAAGATAAGGTATGTCACAGAAATAGAACCATACACTAATTTCTAGAAAGCTTTAAAATAATACATTAAACAATAAAATTATTAATTGAAAATAATGCATTATATAATTGTGTTAACACAATTATGAAACACAATGAGAAATATTTAAAGAAAAAAACCCACAAAACTATTCCTGGAACCTGATGTGTATATTTCAACAACCAGAACTTTCTGCCAGCATTGTTACGGAATATTTAGAAGTTGGTCTGGAAAGCATCCAAATAAGCATAGCTGCTTTAAGGAATGTGCTCTTTCAATTTTTACATAAATCAAGATTATTCTAAATCAGAAAAATGAGCTTTAGGTCACTTACCTTTCTCTTATAAAATCTGCTAATTCTTTTGTAGATGTATGCCCATGTTTCATATTATGATAAAGGACATCAAAGCCATTATTCCTGTCACCCTAGATTAAAGTAAAAACATCACAGTTCAGATAAGGCACAAAACAAATAATTAAAATCATTAAATAAAAACAAATCTGGCTGCAAAAACAGAATGTTCTGAGACCTGATAATTGTTTCTAGGTAATTATATTAATCCAATATAAAAAATACAGAACCCTGACCAAGAGGCAAAGTTCCAATGACAGAAAATTGTCTGTGCTTTAATGATTTTGGGTGGATTGCCCTTACTCTCACAGAACCCCATCAAGTTCTTATCAAACCCTACAGTTCTACAACCAAAAAAAAAACCAACAACACTATTATAGGATAATACAATGTTTAGAGTTATAACCAAACAGATGCAAACTTATGGCAAATTATATGCAATCTTGTGCAATCTTTAAAAAGGACATGTTTGGATGTGAAGTCGCTTTTCTTGTATAAGATTTGTAAGCCAAAGGACAACTGAAGTAGGATCATAAGCTGTAGTTTCACTTAGCAACTGCTTTACCTAATGAGGGAGTTGCTAGTCCCAATTGTGGTTGTTATAACAAGGACTACCCATACATGATTCTTTATATAGCTGTAGCGAGAGAATAATAATTTAGGAAACTTGTATTTTAAATATGCATTTTTAAAAATAAACGAAGTTTTATTAATATGCATTAAATATGATTAAACTTACAGGCTCTACTTAATAAAGATACAACCACCACCTTCCCACTTCATATATACACCCATCAAATTATCTAACCAATTACTTATTCACACAGTAAACTACAAGTCAAACTTAAAAGATAATGAATGCTGCATGAAGACTGGTTGGTTTGCTCAACGTTCAGAACACTGATGTCTTTTCATAGATAGAAAAGTCTCTAGTGAATCAAAGATGAAGAAAATGAAAACTGTGATATGCCATGAAAGATAAAACGTATTAATTAATTAATTAATTAATTTTTACTTTGACTTCTAAGGCTATGGAGATAGCTGCAGGGTTACTGTTGAGGTAATGACAGTAATTTGAATGTATGACAGATGTGCAGAAAGTAATGCACACAGTAAAGCTGTTAGGTCTACTGAAGACCCATTAAATGTCAAAATGCAAAATTGTAGGCAGATGTACTTTTCACACGCTTCTCCAGAGCTGAATCTTAAGATATTTATCTGCCTTTTATTTATCCTACCAGTGCCCCCTTATTAAGATCTTCCCTCAGGAATCCAAAATGAGCAAGGCCATCCCAGCTTGGGCCTATTCTCAGCTGCTGAAATACATTCTTTTCAGCAAAATAATCACTATAAAAGTAACTTTTTTATATTTGCCACACCATGCTAGCTATAGATATATTTATGCAGGAGATCATTAAGACCAGAAAATCATTTCAAGGATTCCTCCAGGATAAGATTGAGAAAGCTGGGCTACAGATTAAGAAGAAATAGGACAGGGCAGGTTGAGGAATGGTTGTACTCACAGCTATATACTGAGGCCATAGCTAGGGTCCATTCTTCCCCACTACCACTGCTGTAGCACCTCACTATTAGGTGGCTAGCACTCCAAGGGAGGATCTGTACTGTGCTACCTAGCTGAATTCAATAAATTGCACAGTCAATCTAAAAATGTGCACTGTTTATTTGATTGTTCAGGACTACTAATAAGCAGGCAAGACTTTTCTGTCTCAGTCTTCATCTAGTTTGTTCTTGCCTTTTTATTCTCAATGTCATAAATGAGGAGGGACAATGCTATTTGCTTTTGGATAATCCTCATCCTTGCAGGATTTTCTTTAACTATTGTTGTTGGATACAGAAAATTAGAGGGTTGTATTCATTAATGCCAGACTTGAGAGCCCTGGCATTAATCATGCTGTTATTGACAATGCTTACCTTAAGAAGCATCTAGGTTCATTTGCTATTTGCACATACTGTAAACAGAAGCAGTCAATATATAGATTCATTTATGGATTTGGACCCCAAAGATAAAAAAGCAGGTTTTTCATTTATTGAAACTGGCACTGATGCTGTCCATAAATGGCAGAAAATATCACAGTTGAAAACTCCAGATCTTTAGTTATTTTCACATTCAAATTACATAGTAAGGTAGCAAGGTTCCTACACCACAGTGATTAAAGATTTAATAGGAAAGTCAGATGTATTTCAGTAAAAGTTTCCCCAGTATTATTTTCTGTTTATGTAGATATAAAAGACTAAATTTATGCATGTACACACAGTGATACAATATGCAAGATCTTAAAGTCCTATAATTCACTTTCTTTTGTAATGACACCTAAGTTTTTTCAATGGGATAGGATAGAATGGGATGGAATATGATAGAATAGGATAGCAGAGTTGGAAGGGACATTGGAGGTCTTCTAGTCCTACCCCCTTCTTAGGCAGAAAACCCTATACCGTTTCAGACAAATGATTGTCCAATCTCTTCTTAAAAACTTTCAGTGTTGGAGCATTCACAACTTCTGGAGGAAAGTTGTTCCACAGATTGTTCTAACTATCAGAAAATTTCTTCTTAGTTCTAGGTTGCTTCTCTCCTAAAAATAAATATTGTGAATCGAAACTATATTCTCAATAATGAAACATCACTTGGATTAGTTTTTGCTTTGTTTTGCAATATAGCTTACATTTGTTTAGTTGCTGGATCAGAAAAACGAGGGTCCAAAAAATGTTTTCTGGATCATCCCAACTAGCCCTATCATTTCTGTACAATGAACATGAATTATGGATTCAAAATATTGTTGTACACATTGGTGGATGAATCTCTCCTACATAAAATGTCATGTTGCTCCAATTATTTTTCCAACTTGGGTTCATTTATTTATTCATTCATTATCATTATCTAAATTGTTTATACAATAGTTTAGCAAAACAGAACTAAAAGAAACAAAATCAGAATAGGAAAAAAGCTTTGGAAGTGCTTGATTCAAGGCTCACAACTCATCAAAGATCAGTAGGGGGGAAAGAAATTTGCTGTGCTTACACAAGCTTGTTTCTATATATTCTAATGCTGAATTTGAAAGTTGTTCTGTCTGGAAATTAGACCTTAAGTTCTAGGTTGGATCACTTTCTAATGATCTTCCACCTGTTACTTTCTGTCATTCCTTCAGGTCCTTTCTAAACAGCCTCTTCCCTGTGATAGCCCCTCATGTATTAGTCACTCTTAGTCCTCCTCTTTAGACATACTTACGTAGTTCTCTCAACCGCTCAGCCTCCTGACCCTTATCTTTGTTGCTCATCTCTGTACTCTTTCTAAGGTACCACCAGTGCCCTTTTAATATAATGACTAGAACTGAATGCAGTATTTCAAGGGTGTTCTTATCAGTGCAATATAAAATAGCATAATCAATTCACATGATCTTAATATTATCCGTCTATTAATGCAGCCTAGGACTGCATTGGCTGTTTTGGCAGCTGCAGTACACTGGTGCAGAGGTGTAATTCAGCTGGATCGCACCGGTTCTATAGAACTGGTTATTGGAAGAAATCTTTTGTTTTTTCCCCCACTTTGCAGGGTTAATCCTGTAAAGATTAACTTTATAGGGTTAATCCTGTAAATAAAGCAGTTGTTTCTAGCCTAATCTTTATTGCCTTGCTCACAGAAACTGCCTCTCCCCTTATTACATTGTAACTTTGGTGAAGTTTAATTCTGTGCTTGGTGATGTTTAATCCTGTGCCCATGCCCACAGAACCGGTAATAAAAAAAATTGATTTTCACCACTGCATTGCTGGCTCATATTTAAATGGTGGTCCTATATCCCTCTGTTATTGTTGCTGAGTGATGGTAGACATCACCTATTCTACACTTACATGTTTGATTTTTCTTGCCTAAAGAGTAGGATCTTACTTTTCTCACCAATGAATTGAATTTTATTTTATTAGTGTTCAAATCTGTCCAGATACTTCTTAATCTGAATCTTAAAGTATTAGCTATTCCCCCTAGCTTAGTGATTTCTGAAAATAAAGAATGAGCCTCCCTTCTCTTCTGTCATCTAGATCATTTACTGGACCTAAGATGGAATCTTGAGGTACCACTGCATGTTTCCCTCCTCGTACATATAGTTCCCCTAAGAACTATACACTGAGTTGGTCAGCCAATTGTGAATCCATCCAGTGGTGATACTGTCTATCCCGCATTGTTTTATCTTATAAAGAACTAAGCTTGAGATCTATTTTATCAAATGCCTTACTAAAGTCTAAGTAAACTATGACTGCAATATTACTTTGAACCACTAATTTAGTCACCTTTTCAAAGAAGGCAATAAGATTTGTCTGACATGATGTCTTTTTAACAAGCCCATGTTAGTTTCTGTATTGCCTTACTTGTTTATAGGTGCTCACAAATCCTCTGCTTGATTTTTTTCCAGGATTTTTCCAGGTATTGATATTAGACTGATTGGATTGTAGTTTCCTAGATCCACATTTCCCCCTTTTTGAAGATTGGAACCACATGTTCTTTTCCAGTCTTCTAGTAGTTACCCTATGCTTCAGGAGCTCAGAAGGATTTGGATCAGTGGTTCCAAAATCACATCTGCCAGCCGCTTCAGAATCCTGGGATGTAATCCATCTGGTCCTGGCGATTTGAACTTCTCTAGTGTCTAGGTGCTTTCTTATGATTTTCTTGCCTATTTTCACTTGCATTCCTGTTCTGTCTCCTACAGTGCTGTTTTTGATAGGATGGACTATTTTTTCCTTTTGTGTGAAGACAGATTTAAATGAATTAATTAAACAGTTACACTTTCTCCCTGTTACCTTCTTTCAATTAGTGGACTGATCATTTCCTTGACTTTTTTCCTGTTCCTTACTTACAGAAAAAAAACCTTTTTTAAATTAGTTTGGCATTTGTTTTTAGTTCATTCCTAGCCTTAGCTTTCCTGACTCTGTCCTTGCAGATTTGGGTTATTTCTTGGTATTCTGTTTTGATTGTGGCCCTCTTTTCATTTTTTTATACTTGTCCTTTTTACCTCTCAGTTATCAGAGAGTTCTTTATGCAACCATGCTGATTTCATCTAGGATCTCTTTGTTTTTCTTTCTCTTTGGTATTGTGTTAGATTGCGTAATATATAATCTCATTTTCAGAGTTTCTTTAGAATCCTGAGTAGTTATCTCTTTAGAATTTCCATTCATAGAATCTTTCTTTCAATTTGTTGAAGTCGATTCTTTAAAGTCTAAAGCCTTTAAGACTTGTTTGCTTACTTGTGCTTACATTATTTCAGTTATAATTTCAGTTCAATACGGTCACTCTTTTTCACCAGTAACTTCAATCTGACCTTCTAGTTCCTTCCTCTATTTTTTAAATGATAAAGTCTTCAGCTAGATTCATCAGCAACATTTTTGAATGGAAACACTTTGAAACTGAACTTGATGTAATCTTTGAGAATCATATATATATAACACAAACTAAAATAAAAATATCTATTTCCAAACCTTTGTGGCCATTATATTAGGAACAATAGGTACAAATGCAAACTTAATGAATCTTTATCACCCAATTATTTGCTTCATCAGTTTAGTTAAATCTGTTGCTAGCATGGAAATGAAAGTAGCTGTGTAAGCAATAAGAAGAAAACAGCATTATCGAGTGACAAGAGCATTTCCATGTTGAAATTCTCAGTACAAAACAGGAAACATATTACAGGAACGCCTTGTTTTGTTCATAGACTAAATATATCCAAAGATCTGCAGAATAGGTAGAACATATCTCATTTTCCCAAAGTATCTGAACGTATATTGTTTAATAGGACAGCAACCTGACAGCAATATTTTTAAACAGACAAATGAAACAATTCAGTTCTTGTACTAACAAAATAGAAACATGGTCTTTTGTAGATATAGTACCATGAATAAATTTGCTACATTGCCTTGGGAAACAAGTTAGAAAATAGTAAAATTACAAATAATATTCAATGTTTATATATCTAATATAAACTATAACAAAAAGATTTGTCCTAGAAAGAGAAATGTAACAGTTTAAAAGTATTTGTATTCATTATGGATCATTTTCCATGCATATCACAGCCAACATATAGGGATAATAACCATACTTAAATGATGATTACTGATATGCAATGAGATTGAACAAATTTAGACTATAGGAAAAAATGCAAAGACCTGAACTTAAATACAATTTAACTATATAATGCTTTCTGTATAGAGCTATGTATCTCATTCAAGCATAGCCAAATTTTCTTTAGATTTCTGCAAACCTGAAAGAAAGAAATCCTCATTAGAGCTAATCCTGTTTTTAAAGCCCAAGTACCTAGACAATAAGTAAGCTTTAATGAATAAAGTGTCACTAAATTGTTATTTCTTCATAAATGACTATAGTGGATCATCCAAATCTATATTAGAACTGTGGTCATTGTGTATATAGTTAGAAGACAGCTGTAATAAGGGAACATTGTATCTCTTCTAAACAAAGCAATAGTTGATTTTCCCTTATTTCTTTCCTATAGCAGAAAACAGTTGCTTGTTCAAATTTCAGAAAATCCTATACAGCATGGAGACAGTCTAAAGATTTTATAAAAATAGATAATATAAATATATCAATATGACAAAACCTATGTTTCAGATATGGAACAAACGATATGCAGCATTAATGTAGAGTATCTCCTCCTCCTTACTAGTATTCTATCATCAAGACTGGTCAGTAAAACTGAATCCCCAGAGAATTTCAGCTGCAACAGAGTAAGAACCTCTTTCATAAAGATTCCCTTATAACTTGGCTAACATGATTCTAACTTAAATCTTTTTCTCAATAAAAATATAAAGTGGTCAACATCTTATTATTTAATTATTTTTGAAAAGTGAATGATCATTCACAACCCAAAGGAACAATCTCCAAAATTACTAGAATTGGAATAGGATGATGCCCTCTAGGGAAGGATGCAGATTTAGGAGAATAAAAAGATGAAATGGCAAACACTTTGGAAATCAGATGGCTTTTTATCAACTAATCATTAGTATTTACTTCTAATCAACAGAATACAAATATAATTACTCATGATAAAGTCAACTACCTTCTTGAAAAAGTTACTGGTAAAATTTGATTATTAATTTCACAGAGAAATGAATCACATGCTTATCAGATATGGATAGGTTATATAAACTATCCTTCTAATAATTCTTATTTTAATAAATTGTAGCAATGTATGAAAACTATGATTGAATGCTCATATATATTAATTTTTCATATTATCTTGTCTTATTTGTTTCTTACCTTAATGAAAAATATCCCACAACATTTAAAAATTCAGAAAATCTAAAAGGAGGAAAATTCTTCTTTACAAAACTCATGTGAGAACCACTTTAACTTGATGGAATCCTTACACTATAATATTAATGTTGTTGAGCTGAGTCCTGGGTTACCCTATCCTGTCTATATCATTTTAAAGTATGATATATGTCAACATAGCTTATTCTAGAATGACAACAACCTATTTACTGTATCACATCTTATTTATTTACTCACAAGAAAGGAAACAAAATGTGTTCTAAATTGTAAGATATTAAAGATTAATATCTACATAGCAAAAACTTCGGAGAATAAAAACAGCTGATTTTCTTTTGGTCCATTGAGCTAAACCTCTTACAATTTCTGTACACCACTACTGGACAACTGTGACAAAATCTGAAGCCAAGAACATAGCATAGTACCTCGTATGCAACTTAATCAGTTAAAAAAGCTGAATAATTATTTTTCATTATGCTAACTTTTTTTACATAGTCCAAGAATGTTTTAAGCTAATCAATTTATAGCCCACTAGAAGATCTAGATTATTCCATATTTCCAACTGTCAATCATCCTATACCTGTTCCTTTGATTTTTATTTACTTGGTACCTCCATAGTAGACTTACACTGAATTTCTTCCAGTAGCTTTAAAGTTTGCTTTCTTCCTTGTTGCTAATTATTCTGTTTTCTGTTTGCTTTGTATTTTAGGCAGATTAATAACTACTTCCTTCATGCTCATCTAAATAATTCTCAAAAATGATGAATGCCACAAGAATTAAGAAGATACTTTAGCTATCAAGATCTACCTCTAAAATAACACAAACATTAATGAACATTTGTTTCTTATGAATGGACTGAAATATGAATATCAGGATTAAAAGCTTAAAAATAAAAGACTCTTTCAAGTCAAACTTGGCTTCTCATGAGGATCTAAATGATCATGTTGTTTTTAGCAATAATACAGAAATGATTTACCACTGTTTACTTTCAGAATTATGAGGAATTTTGATGTTTTTGTTGAAATTGCAAATACTGTAAGTTCCTAGCCAACTGCCCATTCAATATAAACTAAGATCAGTAATGGTTCTAACATAAAACTTGAATTAAGAGCATTCCTGAGAAATACATATTGCATCAGAAAAAAATGTTTTACAGATTATTGACCATGCTTTCAAGTATCTCTCTACAGGAACAGCTGCTGTTCTTGACAAATCAAAAGTAGTTACAAAAAAGGGGGGAGGTGTCCATATTCATTAAGCAAAAACATAATAAATGATGGTGAATAGGTGGAGTATTTACATCCCAATTTTCACAGAAACTGAAAGGAAGTCACTTCACTATATAATTAATTGCAGAATTACCACTAATGTTGCAATGACTGTGAATAAAGCTACCTTTTCTCCAAGAAAGTAACCTTATGTATTGTTCAGAGCAGCAGCAGCAGTCATTTTGTGGATTCTAACTTTTGCATCAGTACTGACAAAATAGAAAGATAGCCAAGTTACAGTTGTTAGGGAGTGTACCTCATTGATTTCAATGGGAGTAGTTTCTGAGTAAACATAATTATGTAATGTATCTGATAATGTAAAAATAATTTCCATGATGAAAATATATTAAGGCTCTTCAAACCTCAACTACATACACACATACATATACAGTACATCACAGAAATGAGTACACCCCCTCACATTTTGTAAATATTTAAGTATATTTTTTCATGTGACAATACTGAAGAAATGACACTTGGCTACAATGTAAAGTAGTGAATATACAGCTTGTATAACAGTGTAAATGTACTGTCCCCTCAAAATAACGCAACACAGCCATTAATGTCTAAACTGCTGGAAACAAAAGTGAGTACACCTCTAAGTGAAAATGTCCAAATGGAGCCCAAAGTGGCAATATTTTGTGTGGTCACCATTATTGTCCAGCATTCTTGGGCATAGAGTTCACCAGAGCATCACAGGTTGCTACTAGAGTCCTCTTCCATTCCTCCATGATGACGTCATGGAGCTGGTGGATGTTAGAGACCTTGCGCACCTCCACCTTCTGTTTTAGAATGCCCCACAAATGCTCAATAGGGTTTACGTCTGGAGACATACTCGGCCAGTCCATCACCTTTCCCCTCAGCTTTTTTAGCAAGGCAGTGGTAATTTTGGAGGTGTGTTTGGGATCTTTATCATGTTGGAATACTACCTTGCGGCCCAGTTTCCGAAAAGAGGGGATCCTACTCTGTTTCAGTATGTCACAGTACACATTGGCATTCATGGTTCCCTCAATGAATTGTAGCTCCCAGTGCCAGCAGCACTCATGTAGCCCCAGACCATGACATTCCCACCACCGTGCTTGACTGTAGGCAAGACATACTTATTTTTGTACTTCTCACCTGGTTGCCGCCACACGTTTGACACCATCTGAACCAAATAAGTTTATCTTGGTCTCATCAGACCACAGGACATGGTTCCAAAAATCCATGTCCTTAGTCTGCTTGTCTGCAGCAAATCATTTGTGGGCTTTCTTGTGCATCATCCTTAAAAGAGGCTTCCTTCTGGGATGATAGCCCTGCAGACCAATTTGATGCAATGTGGCATATGGTCTGAGCACTGACAGGCTGATTCCCCCCCCCCCTTCAACCTCTGCAGCAATGCTGGCAGCACTCATACGTCTATTTCCCAAAGCCAATCTCTGGATAGGACGCTGAACACGGGCACTCAACTTCTTTGGTCAACCATGGCGAGGCCTGTTCTGAGTGGAACCTGTCTTGTTAAACTGCTGTATGGTCTTGGCCACCATGCTGCAGCTCAGTTTCAGGGTCTTGGCAATCTTTTTATAGCCTTGGCCATCTTTATATACAGCAATAATTCATTTTTTTAAGATCCTCAGTGTTCATTGCCATGGGGTGCCATGTTGAACTTCCAGTGACCAGTATAAGAGCGATAACACTAAATTTAACACACCTGCTTCCCCTTCACACTTGAACTTTGTACCACTGAGTCACATGACACCAGGGTGAGAAAATGGTTACTTGGGCCCCATTTGGACATTATCACTTAGGGGTATACTCGTTTTGGTGCCAGAAGTTTAGACATTAATGGCTGTGTGTTGCGTTATTTTGAGGGGACAGTACATTTACACTGTTATACAAGCTGTATACTCACTACTTTACATTGTAGCCAAATGTCATTTTTTAGTGTTGTCACATGAAAAGATATACTTAAATATTTATAAAATGTGAAGGGGTATACCCACTTCTGTGATATACTGTACACACACACACACACATCTATATCTATATCTATATGACAGATAAAATGGTTTATTTTCACCATTTGCAATATAATTATGCAGATGCCTATTTAAATATAAATTTCATAGATTCCTTTTATTTTAATGGGTTCCCTTCTACTGCAACCTTAATCAGCATTTTTAAACAGTTTTAAACAATTGTTTTCAAGAAAAACAAATCCAGTTGGCAACTAAACTTACACAGTCCTTTTGAAAGTCTGCAGCGACATTTCATTATAATTTTTAAGATAGTAATTAACACTAAACCAGTGTTAATGTCTATTTTAACAGCCTGTTCATAGTTTTAAGATTATGGCTTGCCCAACTAATAACTACTTGTAGAGTTTCCTCCTAAATTTTAAAGTCAGGGAGAGAGAAAGAAAGAGGGAAAACGCATACCCCTTAATAGTTTCCCTCCCTGGCCAGTATGTATATACAAATAAGCATGGGGTCTGGTAAATGTACAATTTCCTAAAACTGCAGGATCAACTGGCTTTTATTTTTGGAAATCCCACTAATCCTTCTAAGTGTGCCATTCAAGTACTCAAGTACATAACAATACATTCTGAACTGATAACTTCAGCTTGCCATTCATTTCCTTTTGTTTTCTTGCATTGTCTAAAGACACTTCTTTCAAACACCCCCCCCCCCCCCATGATGATAAATGTAAGGAAAAGAACTAAGTTTAAGATACCGAATGGTTGTAATCCCCCCTCCCCCCCCAAAAAAAAAAGAAAAGAAAAAAACCTTAACGAAACACCAGCGGCCTTTAGAAATCCTGGGGAGGAGAGGGAGATTCCTGAAACAAACTTCCAGGGAACGAAGCTCTCGCGGTTCGTTCGCCGGAGCGCAGGAAGGAACAGTAAACAATCCCATCCCTCCCGCCAGGCCGAGTCGCCTCTGAAGACCGTCCTCGCTGACCGCGGTGCCCAAACACCCGGCTGACCAAGAGCCGGATGGATGGGAGGGCGGCCGAGCAGGTGGCTCTCCTTCCCCCGAAGTCACGACCCTCGGGGGACACGCGTCCTGCAGGAAGGCGTCCCCGATGCTGCCCTTGAGCTCCGGCCGGTCCGCCGCACCCGCAATGTTTCCCGGGACGCTCCCGCAAAGTTCCTGGGCAAACAAGCAAGCAAGCAAGCAAAACAAACGCCTCCGTCCCGACCGCTTCGCCGACCCAAGGCCAGGCCCCAACCTCGCTCCCAAGTGGCGCAGGGGCCGCGAAGGGGCACCGCCGGCTCGGGCTCACCCACAGCTGCCTGCCCGAACTCTGGCCGCTTCCCCCGCTTATTGTAGTGACAGAGCCTGCCCACAAAAGGCTGCCTCCTCCCGAGCAAAGCAGCCCCTACCCAAAAACTTTCCACGAAGTACTCCATGACCATCTCGCCGCTTCGGCCCGGCTCCTTCCGTCACCGGGGGCCTCCCTTGGAAAGAGGAAACAGTCTCCGAACGCCGCCAACGCCGCCCTTCTCCCTCACGGCACAACCGCGACTCCCTCCGCCTGCCGAACTCCCTCCGCTTGTGAATCCGGGCGGGCAGAGACGCATGCGCAGGCGCCAGATGGCCGGTCAAGACGCAGGCACCAAAGTTCGAAACAACATTAGACGCTGGAACGCGCCTGCCCGCCTTCCTTCGGGAAGGGATTGAGCAGGCGCACTGCGGACGGGCTGGGTGGGTGGGGGTGTAGAAAGGAAAGGCCGCGGAGCGTTCGCAGTATCAGGACTTGTGGGATTGTAAATCTGTTGGAAAGGGGGCGCAGGCCCCAGGATCCTTCTAGGGTAGAGGGAAAAGGCGAGGTAGAACTAGAACCCAAACATTCAAAGTCCCCCCAGCCCCTCAAGTCAAGCTGATTCCTTATTAGTGGGTTACAGGCATAAACCTGGCTGTGGCCTTTTCGAACATTGCCTGCTAACAAGATACATGTAGTTTCGTGATTTGTACTTCACTTTGTCTGGAGAGTTAAAGAAGATAGTTCTGCGTGTGAATTTAATGCAGGTTATAATTTACTAGGTGGTGGTGATGCAAAGGATGAACACAACTCATTGTTAACAAATATTCACCTTATTGTATTTAACAAAATTTGACTACAGTCCATTTCCCACCATCCAGCCAGAGCTGAAGAAGCTTCTTGAATGGGAACCGAAACCTCTTCAAAGTAAAAATCCAGAAAGTTCAATTGCCTCTTGAAAAGCATCTTTGGGACAACCAAAGTCACCTGGATGACTAAAATCTCCATAGACATTTGACCAGAGTTCTGACGTTTTTTTTCCCTTTGTAATATGGGTAAGTCCTAGACTTACAACCAGTTGAGCCCAAACTTTCTGTTGCAAAGTGATACGTTTAAGTGAGTTTTGCCTCATTTATGACCTTTCCACTATTATTAAGTGAATCACTGCTGTTGTTAAATTAGTAACTCCATTAAGCGACCCATTGACTTTGTCAGATCGCAAAAGGGACATAATTATGGGACACTGCAATTGTCATAAATATGAGTCAATAGCCAAGAGTCTGAATTTTGAAACACAACCATGGGGATGCGGCAATGCTCATAAAGAATGAAAAATGATTATAAGACCTTTTTTCAATACTGTTCTTAATAAAGTTACTAAGTGAACTGTTGTAAGTTGAGGACTACCTGTACATGTTTTTTGTGCATGGTTTCATCTTTTCATTTGTATAAAAAAATATGCATCATTTTGAATGATAAAGGTAATTTTGGTTCTGGATTGATACCTGAACACGATTCTTGCAATTTCTCCATACAGTGCAACATCCTGAAAGTATCATTCCTAACCCTAACAAAGTTGTTATACTTAATTTTGTCTTATGGATAAAAACACCAGTAAATTGCAGGCTCTTTATGTTAGTAACATACAGTACAAAAACTATAGAAACTGATTTTTAAGTATTTTTTCAGGATCATGCGATTTGTATTTCCAATAAAAATTAAGGGAAGGCAAGTCTTTAGTTAAAATCAACTAACAACTACTCTGATGCATATAGATTGGGTTTACACGTGTGGTTCAATATTGGGTTGAGTAAGCCACAATGTGAACACAACCATAAAGTCTACATTGATTGTAAAAAGACTTCAAAAGCTGTGTAAAGCAGCCTTCTCCAACTCCTTAATTTCCTAGTGTTGAAACTGCAATTCCCAGGATTTCCTAACCTGCATATGCTATACAGGTAATCCTCATTTAGCTACTACAATTGGGACCAGTAGCTTGGTTATTAAGCAAAATGGTCACTAAAGAAATTGCAATCATGCAAACTTACTTCATCTTCCCTTTGCTTTACAGAATTGTGAAAGTTGTAAAAGCAAGGATTACTTTCTCACCAAAGTGATAACTGGATGGTTGCTAAATGAGGGAAACATTAAATGAGGGATATCTACTTAGGGCAATGGTAAGCAATTTCATACTACTTAGATCTCTGGGGCAGTGAAGATTTCAGTTGATTTCCAAGGACTATGATAACAATATCTAATAAAAGAATGTTCTCTGTAATTGAGACATTTCTATTTGTTTTCCAGCACTTCCTGGGGACAGTACTTTAGGGGACTACCCCTTTACCAAACTCAATAGGAGAGAACAATTATTATACATTATTTCTTTTGCAAAAGCAGACCAGGGTTGGTTAAATGAAGGTAAAAAGTTAAACTGCGCACCTGCCCTTTACTGACAGAAGGCAGCTGAAATGATCACATTTCAATTATACTGTATATCGGGGTAGGGAACCTTGGCTCTTTCATGACTCATGGACTTCAACTCCCAGAATTCCTGAGACAGCCATTTTAAGCTGT
>JAEANM010007729.1:5614-17519 GCA_017656035.1 Myanophis thanlyinensis | reverse complement strand
GCTCGGAAAGCGTCCCTCGGGGGTCCCCGGCGCAGCGCCGCCTCCCGGCCCGCTTGGGTGGCCCGAGATCAGCGGGTTGGTTCCGCTACGGGCGTCTTCCAGGCGCTGGGGCTGCTGTTTGGGGGGGGGGGGAGATTCTTCCCGAAACAGAGCCTCCCCCCGCCCCCCCCCTGCCCTGCCTTGGATCTGGTCCTCCCCTCTTCCGTTGTCCCTGCCTGCTGGTTCTTGCCTTGTGCCCGGCGGGGGCGGCGGGAGGCAAAAAGAGAGGAAAACAACCTTTTTCTCTTGGTCCTGGAAGCCAAATTGTTTGGCAAGGGAGCGCCTGGAAGTTTTCCCACCCTCCAGGACAGGAGGCGAGGCTTCTGCTGGCCCAGGATTGGCCCGGGTGGGAACGAGGGAGGGCAGCGGCAGCCCTCCCTTCCTCTGGCTCAGGGGAAGGGGGGATTCCTGAGGGCCATGGGAGGGAGCGTTGGGGGGAGGAGTCTAGGGAGTGAGTGGGGAGAGCTGCTGGGTCTGTCCTTCTGCTGTGCAGCGGCCTGGATGGACCGACGGATGGAGGGATGGACGGAGGAGAGCAGGGCCTGAGCATTCAAGGGGCCCCTCCCTCCCAGAATGGCAACTGCCAGCCCCCACCGAAGGAGGGAAGGAGCCCACTGGGCACCAGCCTGGCCCTTCCCCCTGGTACCGGATTGCCTCCAGCTCAGTAGGGAGAGAGGAAGCCAAAGGGGAGCCAGGAAAAGAGCCCCCCCTTGGGCCGCTGGACATCCCCCCCCAACAGTCCTGGCCAGGAACCGATGAGCTGTTGGGATTGTGATAACTTGGGCTGAGAGGTTGTGTCATTCCTTGGAGATCCCATTATGAGTAATCCTTCAGGTGCAAATTTAAGCTTCCTATCAGAGCCAGTTTACTTCCGCCAGAACCTCTTTGCATTTTGGTGCGGGGGTGGGAATCTGGGGCTGAGATGGGGGAGGGGCAGGTTCAGACAAGGAGCCTGTCACACTTTCCTGTCTCCCTGATCTCCTGCTCTCCACATGTCCCATCATCCACAACTCAGCACTGGGACGGGGGCTGCTTTGATTCTGGGGGGGGGGGTCTTCAGGAGTTCCAGCCTGAAAGCCCTACTTCCACACAAAGTGTATGAAATAGACTACAACCAAGCCATGGTTTAGTGCCGGTTGTATGTTTGGTTGGACCACAATGTGGTTGGTCAGCTTCTGGCTCAGCATGTTCTTCAGCCGGTTGTGGGTTAAGTGGGAAACAAACCATGGCTTATCACAAGAGGTGTGTTTCTGGGCCCAAACCATGGCTAACCTCCTCTTCCTCCTCTCCCAGCCAATGAAGGCGATCAGCCCCCACCAGAAGAGTTCCCAGCTCTGTTCACCCAAGAAGAAGTTCCTCCGGAAGTGATTTCACGGGAGTTCCTGATCCAGAAGTTTCAGGAAAATCTGGAAGACGGTGAGGAGGAGGAGGGAGGAGGAAGCACTTTGGGGCTTAGATGACAGTCAGACCCAAACCCTTAGGGCTTAGGGAGGAGAGAGAGAGAGAGAGAGACAGACAGACAGACAGACAGACAGACCCTCATTCCTCATTGGTTGGACCCAGCTAAGCCCAACAACCTCAAGGCTGACTAAGGGCCTCATTCTGCAGGGGAACTTGGTGTCTGTCCCCCCCCTCACAACAGGAGGGGCTGATCTGTGGGGGGGGGGGAAGCAAAGGGCAGCCCTTGGGAGCCCCCTCCCCTTCAAAGCAACCAACTGAAGAGCCAATAAGAAAGCAAAGAAGCCTTAGATCCAGAAGCTAGAGGGACCTTCCTTCTCGGGTGTAGCCAGCAAGCAGCTTGTCTGGTGTTTTTCTGGTTGTCTGAACCCAGCCGGAATAAGAGAGTGCTGTGGGGCGCCCCCTTCATAACCCCGTTCCCCCTTTCCTCCTTGTTTAGGGCAACAGTTCCCCATCCTGATCCACGGGGAGCCCCAGTCGCTGCCCCTGCAGCCCAGAGGGAGAGGGCCCCCTTGCAGGGAGGTGGGCTGCACCCGTAGGCCCCCCCTCTACAAGCTGGAAGACTTCCCACCAGGCCGCCCTTCCCTCAGCAACCTGGGGGCCCTCTGCTCCACGGAGCGGAATAAGCCCAGCTACGGGCCCTGGAACCTGCCCCAGACCAGCTTCAGCCACCTCTCGCGCCAGGGGGAGGCCCTGAACCAGCTGGAGCTCCAGTTCAGCCGCTGCTGCCAACTGCCCGAGAACCAGAAGCTGGCCTGTCTCTCCAACGAGGTGAGTTTCCGTGCCCCCCTGCACCCCGGGTGTGTTTGTGGATTTGGGTCACTCCATCAACACTCTGCAGGGCCTCCTTTCAAACAGGCTCCCCTGGGACCCTCTTGACCTCCAGGGGAAACTTTGCTCTTGACCTTTTAAAGAAAGGTATGGAGTAATTCAGGAATCATGCATCTCATCCCTTCTCCACTACATAAATTTTAAGTAAGGGCTGGATGGATTGCACCTCCTCCTGCTCCATCCCCCCCCCCAATCTCGGAGGGAGGGCCAAATCCACCCAGAAGTCTCACTTGGAAGACAGAACCGAGTGGGTCGCTTGCCGGATATTGTGAGGTCAAGTGTTGCAACTCGGCTAGCTGGGTCTGTGGTGCTGAGTTTACTCACACCCTTATCTTTCTGCAGAACCTCTAATTAAAAAAACCCACAAAGTGTTTAAGTGTTTACCTGGGCTGTGAAACCGGCTGGGATTTGCTTCCTGCTGGCTCCTGGCTGGCTGGCTGGGGGATTCTGGGAGTTGAAATCCACCGAGTCGTAAAGGAGACACAGTTGCCCTCCCTTGTTTTAGCTTCCTGCTTTGCCTTTTGTCCTTGGAGTCTTCCCACCTTTTAATGCGGATCCTTCCTGGACCTTGGCACGGGGTCTCCCCTCCCCTCCCCTCCCCTGATGGCTAATCCCTTTTCCTTGTTTCTCTCCTCCTCCCCCTTTTCCAGTGGGAAAAATGCCTGAGCCGGTTTTGCAAGCAGGAGTTTTCGATCAAGACACGGCCCTTCCATTGCTGCCGTGCGGCCCACCGTGAGGCCCGGCTCAGCTGCTTCGCCAGACAAGCGCCCTTCCCCAAGTATGAGGGCGAGGGGGCATGGCTGGACCTGGCCAACCTCACCAACCCCATCCTGGAGACCATTTGCAGCCAAGCATCAAGCCAAGACAAGCAGTGAGTAGCTCTCTCTCACATCCGAGGGTCTGCTTGGGCGGGGGTTGGACTAGATGACCTACAAGGTCCCTTCTAACTCTGTTAATCTATAAAACACTGGCCGGTTGAGTTGGAGGTTCTCTCTGCCCTCGGGAGTCTGAGCACTTAGGCGGCCCGTCTCTGAAGGTCTTCCTCTTCCCGGGGGCTGGGAGTGATGGGGGTGGTAGTCCAAGCCATCTGGAAGGCAGCCTGTGGAGCATGGCTGCTGTGCTCTGGTGCCATTTATGTCAGCCGCTTAGGATACAAATAGAAGTTTGGACAGCTGGCAGATTTCCAGGAACCCCCAAAAGATCCCTTCAAACTAATTGGTGGGTTCCTATAAATTACAGCAATTCAATGCAAGAGGCCAGATTTGCTGCCCTACGTCGCCCTCCGGTGGCTGCAATGTGAAATGCACCTAGGCACTAAGCCAGAGTGTTTAGGCTCCCAAAATCGGTTTGGGAGATTGGAGGGGCTTACAGACACGCCCCCCCCCCATGCCTCTCCTGGCCCCCCCTTCCCTCCTGGCTTTTCCAAGCCCTGAATTTGGTCTTCCTCCTTTGCTGCTGCTCTCCAGGGACCTCAGGCCGGCTTTGATCCAGAACATCACCGAGTCCTGTTGCAAAGTGCCAGAGAGCGAACGGACCCTTTGTGTCCAAGGAGTGGTGAGTGTCCCATCGGGGGGACGGGGATGGGGGGGGGGATGGGAGACATATCTTCTTTCCTCGTGGAGGGGGGGGGTCCAAGAGCTTGTTTTTGACCCCGGAGCCCTTGAGCATGATGGGAAGCAACGAAGCGAAGCAAGGAGCTCGGTTTGGCCCCTCAATGGTCTCTTCTTCTCCCCAGAAATTGCAGTTCATCACCGCTTTCTGCAGCTCCCAGAAGCGCAGCTGGAAGGACTCCCAGAAATGCTGCGCCCAGAAGCAGGAGGCCGACCGCAAGGACTGCTTCGACCAAAACTACCTGCGACACGTCTCCCTCCTCCGCAGGCAGGAAGAGGAGGCAGAAGAAATCGTCCTTCCCACCCAGACGGCCTCCTGAAAACCTCCTGGGGCCTGATCCTGCCCTGCTCCAAGCCCCCCCAGCCCGTCCCTGCCTTTCCTTCCTTCTGGCTGGCTCCTTCCCCAAATCTGGGGGTGGAACCAGAAGCCCCCTCCCCCCACTGACTTTATAATCCAAGAGGGCCTCTCTTTCTCTGGAGAGCCTCCTTCCACGCACTTTAGCTCCTTGATGGAAGCCACAGGCCGGTCGCAGCCAGCTGAGCTGGGGGGGGGGGATTCTGCAGCTCCTCCTTGGCTTTGCTGCTGGAGAGCACTTGGGGGCATTTGGAGGCCGCTGGGAGGACAGAAAAGGGGGCTCTGCCTGGGCCCCCCAGACCTCCCCTGGCTTAGCCAGCTGGCCCAGGGGACGTTACTGCCTCTCAACCTTGGGCTGTTCCAGATCCTGGATGCCCCTCTGGCCCATAGTGGATCCCTGCAGAAGGATCTTGCCTGCTCCATCTGAAGGGATCGACTGGGATCCAGCTCTGTTGCTTTGACAAGAGGGCTAGGAACAGAAGCCCTGTGAATTGGAGAAAGGAATTGATTTTGGCTGAGCTTCCAAACTGCAGCCCCCTCCCCACCATACCCACGGGGGGGGGGGTCTCCCAAACAAAGGAGGGCACAGTAGTCACCAGAATGGCACCCGCCAGCCCCAAAGGCCGGTTGGCTCTTGCTTTGCCCAGCTGCATTTCTGCTTGGTGACCGATCCTAAACTCTTTGCTTGTAACAAATGCCTTGGGAGGAAGTGATGACGTGGCCTCGTGCCAGAGGCAAAGGGCTCAATAAATAAATAAACCACTTTTTGGAAAAACAATGCAACCTTATCCTGTTGTGGTTCTTCCCCCCGCCCGCATCCAAGCTCCATGGGGCAGACATGGAACCCCCTTCTCTCAAAGAGAACCAGAAATCGTGTAAGGGGCAGGCCAGAGGGGAGGGCAATCATCCTTGGCTGATGGGTATCCAAGCGCAGGTCAGGGGGGCAGATGACCTGTGGGGCCAGAGCCCCTCTGGAACACCAGGATCCATATTGGGGGGAATTCCAGGGCATTTCAGTGAGCAGGAAGAGAGGAAAGTGCTGGTCCCCCCCCCCCCCCAGGATATCACAAGACCCTGTGTGCTGTTCTCCGTGGGACAGCTGGGGTTTGGCCAATGGCCGGCAGACTCTGGACCGGGACTGGCGGGACAGGGAGAGGGACGCAGGGGGAGACGCTGGCGTCTGCCCTCCTTGAAGCAGACATCCCTGTGGCTGAGCCTTGGCAGGACACGTCCCAAACAAGACAGCGGAAGGGGGGGGGCTTTTAAGCCTTGGCTGCAAGGCTCACTGGGGAAAGGAAAGCAGCTTGGGGGTCCAAGGGGGCCCTGGCAGGGTGTGTCTGATCTTGGTTGAAAGGAAGAGGGAGAGTCCAGTGTTTAAAAAAGATGGTTTTGGGTGTGGTTGCTCCCCCCACGGTGTTTTCACGGCCACGAAGAGCAAACACCGGCCTTGGAGGTTCCTTCACCTGCTCTGGTGCCTCTGAAGAATCTGCACCTTACCTGGTTCGGCGGGTCTCGTAGCCCTCAATCTCTTCAGCCAAGGTGTTTAGCGGCAGTGTCTTCTCCAGCACCCCCAGGCTCCCATCTATAACCATGGCCAGCAGGTGAAGAGCCAACTTGTCACCTGCCACCTACCCTTCTCCCCTTGGGGCAAGGAGGAGGGCTGGAGATGGAGTGGGGGGAGTTCAGGCCCCAGGTCCAACCCCCAATTTTTGCCCTTGTGCTGATTCCCAGAAAGGAACGGCCCTGAAGGAGTGCAGGATTCTCCTCGGATTAAGAGGCAAAGTTGGTGCACCAAGTGGAGAGCCAGGGGGTGGGTTTTTTTGGGGGGTGGGGGATGGATGTCTGTCTTTTGGCTTCACCTTTCCTGGCTCCTGGTGCTACAAATTTCTGCCCATAGATTGGAGACTTAACGGAAGTCTCCAGTGGGTCCACCCTCTGCCAAAAAGGGGCTCTATTGAATTTGTGCTGGGAAGGCATTGCCCCAAACAGTGGGCATGCACAGCCTCTCGTGGGGAACCCCCCCCCTAAAATCTGGCTTTTAACCACGTGGTGTGCTGGGTGAGGAGTCCAAACATTGAGGTCTTGGCCGCCTCCCTCCCTCTGTGTTGCTTGGCCTCCCTTTCCAGGAGACGGGGCTTGGAAGCTGCTCAAATGGGGCTCTGGGTTTTATGTGTTTTTCCAGGAAGAATCTTCTGAATGGGGGGGCGGGGGGGGGGCGGCAGAGCCCCTCATGGCAGCTCTGGCTGGCCGGTGCCTCCCTCTGGGCGGTCTTGAGCTACAGGATCATCATGGGCCATCAACTGTTGGAGGCAGGGAGGCTCTCAGTTGGATACCAGGACCCTGAAAATGGGGGATGGGTGGAATTTTAAACCCCTGGACATATATGTGTGTGGGGGGAACAATATCCTGGCCCCAGAGCATGGAAAATGCAAGTGATCTGTGGGCTGAGCCAACTCTGTGTGGACTCAAGATATGGGCAGAAAAATATATGGTCCCCTATCGTTCTTAGTTTCCCAAGTGTTCCATTACCAGAACAGAGTCACTAAATGGAAGAAATGCCTCTAGCCATGTACAGAGTGCTTTGCTCTCCCAGCTGAGAACTGCTTCTATTCGGAAAGCCACCTAATGTCTGGATTATAGGCCGTTTGGAGCCAAGCTTTGCCAGGGGAAAGGCAGCAAAATCTTCCTTTTGTTTAATGGGCTCCAGGGGTCTCTGCAGTAGCAGCCACAATGAAATACTGTCTGTGCCCCCTCCCCACTTGCAATTCCCCCCCCCCCTTCTCAGTATGGAAGCAGAGGCAAGAATGTTCCTTAAATCAAGTCTCCTTGCTTGGATTCAATTAAAATTATCCTAGATCCTCTGCTCTTCCTTGGCCAGCCTTTCTGCGTGCCTCGTATTTACCCACAGTTGCTTTAAGAGCAATTTACGCAGCAGCAAAATTTGAAATTTCACGCCGAAAATATCCCTGCCCAGGGACAGCTACTTGCTGGCTGCAAAATAGAAGCATTTTGTGGCAAGCAGCTGATAACCTTCGAAGCAATAATAATCTGGGGGAGATTTAAACGTTCATCCCAGCGATATTATAAATCAAGCAGCATTGGCTAACAAGATGAGACATTACGAAATGGATTAATTGATGTTGTGATCGTCTATTTTAAGGAGGCAAACTCAGGCAGTTAAAAATAGTAGGATTAATTCCTCCCCCCCCCACACACACACACATTTGTTCTGATAGATGGCAAACTGACAATGGGTTTAAAAGGGGGGGGGCTTCTGAGCAGACACAGAGAGGGACCAGCCGGGTTTCATTTGTCATTTTGATTTAGCTGGGAAACTTAATTTTCGCATCCTAGATAAAAGCCATGAAACAGAGCTTTGAAATGAGGTGGGTGGGGTTTCACAGGGCGAAGAGTGACTTTAAAAATACAGTGGAAGGGGGTGGGGGGGTGGGAAATCTTCCTTGGTTTAGAATAACGCTGTGGGGCTATGCTTGGAAGTGAAAATGAGGGAATCTTCATTGTTGGCGGTGGGTGAGAATTTAATGTTTATTTAAAGGGCTCCTTTTCATCTCATTGTAAGTTGAAATGTTATTATAAGATGAAACTGTTAGGAAAGATCACAGTTGTTTTAAGCTTGTCTGTGTGAAACCTGCACTCCATTCAGTGATTTAAAATAGGATTGGGAAAATGTTTTCTGGGCCCTTTGTGACTTCTTCGGCTTCCTTAGCTGTACCATGTGGTACAGTCAGGGCACCAGCCATGTGGCAAAGGGTGGCGG
Source organism: Myanophis thanlyinensis (assembly GCA_017656035.1). Classification (NCBI taxonomy): domain Eukaryota; kingdom Metazoa; phylum Chordata; class Lepidosauria; order Squamata; family Homalopsidae; genus Myanophis; species Myanophis thanlyinensis. The sequence goes on along the minus strand of JAEANM010007729.1, from coordinate 9,448 downwards.
AACAGGAGAAAAAGCTATTTTTGCCTTCTGCCCCCTTCCTTGCACCGAGATTTGGAGAGTAAGCCCCCCCACTCTTCCCCCTTGTTTACACTGTCCACCCCACCCTCTGTGCCCCCCCCCCTTTAACCAAGCGGAATCTGGAACAGCCTCTCTGCTGAGCTTGGCTTCAGGAGTGTAACATTCACTTGCACGAAGTTTTTCCATTTTAGGCTGGCCTCACCAGGGTCTCTGCCAGGTCACGATGGATGGAAAGGTGGAGGGGGTGGGTGGGCCTTTTTTTTTTTTCCAAGCAAGCTGCTAATCTCCCCACCCCACCCCAGTTCTGGCTGCCAGAGGAACAGAGGCCGCGCAGTGTTCGGTTTGTGTGTCGGTGACTTTCAAAGTGGCTCTCCGAAGTTTGGCTTTGAAGCCCAAGGTGCCCTCAGGATCTTTGGGATCTCGTGTGGCCAAGCCAGGCTGAGATGGTCTAGTCCAACGGGGGAAGGGCTGGCCTTATTGGAGAAACCTAACTGGGTGGGTTGCTCTGGTTTGCTCTGGATCTGGAGGAGAAATGGCTTGTTTAAACCCCGGGAAGAGAAAATGGCCTTTTTGGCAGCAGGGAAATTTGGCTGGCCAACAAGGAAAAACCCTCAGCAGCAGGAAAGTGTTTAAACTGATACGCCCGGGAAATATTTAGTCGCAAACATTTACAGAATAAAACACACCACAGACACTTAGTATAAAATCCTGAACTAGGAAACTTGCTGGTTTTATTTGGCTGTTAAGATGTGTTTGATTTACTTTCTGCCCAGGTTACTAGGCCTGAAGGCTTAGGGTGGAATGCGCGAAAGGATGCAGGGCACAGAGAAAAGTTCGTTTGTGGAAAAAATCATGTTGGTGGTTGGGTTGTGGGCTGTTGTTTCTCTGAGGTTGATTTTAACAGCCAGAGAATTTGAGAGGATAAAAATACCACAAAGAACCAGTAACTGACATAATTCAAACTAGCCAGAAAGAGGTAATTTGCAATTTAACAAACATTCTGCAATAACACAGCCTGAGCTCTCCAATTGCTCTGTTAAATCAAAGCTTGCATTTCTACTAAATGTAAATATTAGATCTAATAAATCTGTAGCTGTCTGAGGAAAGAAGCTGGATACAACAGATGTTTGATTTCCTCTGGCCATCAGGAATATACTTCTGGTTTATTTTTAATTTTTATTTTCTGAAATTGCTAACCAAAGGGATTTAATTGAAAAATTAAAAATTAAAAGGAAACTCTAAGAAGGTGCCTGTTCTTTTTTGATCTTGCTCTCTTAAATCTTCTCTTGTTGCAGAATGATTGCCCTAGCAATGATAATGAGGGGGGGAAGGCCTGTTTGTCGTCATTAGGGCAAAAAACAAGAGTGTAGCAATGTGGAAAATTATACATTTTATTCTTGTTCCTTTTTAAGGGAATGTTTTCAATAAACTGCTCTGCCTTGAAAAAATTCCCTTTCCTAGAAAGTGAAGAGAGAGAGAGAGGTGTGACCAAAAACCAGGGAACTTGTGGCCTGAAAAATCCAAAGAAATCCAAGGAAAAGGAGAGAAATTCAAAGAAAAGAGGAAACAAGAGGAAACAAGAGAAAGAAAAAAACATTTGAGATGTTCTGCATTTCATTCGCTGCAGACCAATATTATTAACAGGAAATTGGTTTCTTTTACACTTCATAGGGCCCAATGTTTTCCCCATGCAGAGCTTCTGGCTTGGTGCCAAAGGGATTCTGCACATGCTTAGGGGTCACATCGTCTAAATATTCCCAAGAGAACACTTTCCTCTCAATTACAGGGTTGAGTTTGCCTTTTAAAAAAACTTTATTTCTTTGGAAGCCTTTATGGTGGAAAAATCTTCTACATACAGCCACAGGGACCGCACCAAAATGTTTGTGCCTACCTTAAATATTTTACAGAGGCTTCAAGTTCCTAGTCCCTGGCATTCCAAGAATGGGCAGACCCCATTCAATTTCGCTGCACACATATTGTGCATTGACAATAAAGGATTGAATTGAACTGGGAAATCTTGAGGGTCCAATCCTGGGGTTTGTGCCTGGCACGAGGAAGTCTGGCAGGGAATCAAGCCACCCCTTTGATGGTGCTGACAGCAGCCGGGAAAACCCGGTGGTCCAAATGGCCGAGCGGCCCAAGTGGGCCGAGGGCCTCTCTGGTTTCTGCTCACTCTCATTGCTGGAAGGCAAAGTGGATTTTTTGCCTGGTGGTAGAAAAGCCCCCAACCAACCTGTTTTCAACTTTTACTTGTTGTCCTTCCAAGATATGCTGGATACGGCAGCTTTGATGTTTATCTCCTTCTCAAGTTCCTTTAAAAGGGCTGCACAGGAAAAGCAAAGTTTTAAAGAGGTTTCTGGGGAATTTGCGGCTAAAATAGCCCAGTGGAAAAAAACCAGGTTGTTTTCTGCTCTCCTGCCCCAAGGAGAACCTCTTCTCTTCTCCTCCTTGATCCTCACCTACTTTTAGAACAGAGCTGAACTTTGCCCCTGGACATCGGATCTCTCTTCTGCGTGCCTGAATTCGGGATCTTTTGGGACCCGGTTTTGGGGACCTAGCAAGCAAGCAAATTAGAAGCTGGACCCTTCCTGAATCTGGGGGTCCTGAGCCCCCCACTCTCTTGGCCCCACCCCATGCCCCACCCCCGACTCCAATAAATGCACCAAAAATAGAGCCTCTTACGAGAAAAGTGACATCATTCCTTTCCTTTTTTTTTAAGCCAAAAAACAAAGCAGACAAAAATAAACCCAGCTAAGCAACCAGCTCAAATAAGTTGCAAAAACATTGACAAGTCAGCTCTGGGACTGGTCTTAAAATAAGGAGGTGGCAGGATGCCAGCAGATGGAGCCCAGGGCATCTGCTCTGGCAGCGGGAGGGATGGGGGGGCAAGCACCTGTTGGGCAGGCAGATGGGTGTGGATCTATCCCTGGCACCCCCATGAAGGGCTAGGGGCTCACAAGGTGTTTGTGTCCCAAACTCTGAACCAAAGCATGTGCAAAGTGCTTTTCCTTTTCCCCAGATGGCAGAACCCGATCAGAAGCTGCCAAAGGGGCAGCCAGCTGTCAGATAAAGGGGTGCCTTTATTTAGTGTGAATGCCACCCACAGATACTATTTGCCTAATCTTAGCCCACTTCTGACTCCCCATCCGAAGGAAATAGAGATGCCGTGAGTCACCAACCCCGAGGGAAGGGAATTTCATGCCAGGTCTTGAAGTGAGAGGGACAGGCTTGTGGGTGGGTGCAGATGACCTCCCCATCACCCCCACTCTGTCCCAAGGCCAAAGCGTCTCGATCTGGACTCCTGGCAGAAACGGCCTTCCGCTGATACCAGCTCCTTCGAGAGAACAAGACGCCAGTCAGGAATTTCTTTGTGGTTTTGGCAGGCTTGGCGCCTCAAGGAAACGGTAACCGAAAGCAGGCAAGATGTGCAGTCAGTTAAGATGGATCACATCATGCCAACTTTGGGCAAAATGTGAGTCTGCCACCTCATCCTCGCTTGTTGTGGTCTCTGATCTTATCCAGGAGTTTCTGTCCTTTTGAATTCGATCTCCAGGGATTCCTAAACACCATGATTGGTGTTATTATTAGGACAGAAAAGGTCCTTCCTTCCCTTCTCAGCCACCTGTTCCTTTGGGCCCCGAACGTCTCCCACAGACCACTGAGGTTCTGGGGCTTTTTTTAACCTTGCAATTATGCGGCTCTGTGTGGGTCAGCAGCAACCCAAAGTTTATCCAGCCCTTGTCCCTCGCTGCCCACAAGTACGGGGCTGCCTTGCCAAAACTCAGCTGGGCTCCCGAAACATGGAATTGCGGTGCA
>JAEANM010007728.1:0-17520 GCA_017656035.1 Myanophis thanlyinensis | reverse complement strand
TATTATATTATATAAAATGCATTTTACATCTATCGGCTATCTGAGAACATTGCAATATAAATGTTTAGATATGTATTTTTTTCTGTAGAAAAATGATCTTTATTTCTCTGTTTTAAATAACTTAGTTTATCACATTGTTTTCAAGGTTGTTACAATGTATTCCTCACTTGCCATTTATTTTAAAATTGAATTACTACCTCAGTATGGATTAGTGAGGCTATATTATTTATGTAGTTATCAAACTGCTTATGACAGTATAGATCATTCTTATCTATATTGTTTTTTCAGTGTAATATTGTTCTGTATTACAATGTAATAGTGCCTTATACATGAAGAGCATCAGCGAAGAAAGTTATTATGCTTTCCTTAGAAGCACTGCAAGTAATCAGGCAAGCACAAGACAAAGAACTCAGTAACATTTAAATATGTTTAAAGTTACTTTTATATATTCAGAATAACAGAATTGAAAGGGTGGATAAACATCAATTAAAAAAATGGGTTTTAATTTAAATCGGATTTTATTTTTATCAAATTTATTTTAATAAAATACTTTTGGAGTAAAAATATCTAAAAATAGTTTTCTATTTAAGATACATTAATAATTTAGTTTATTTAGCATGAAATGGAGCTTAGTTATGTAGCATGAGGTTGTATATTCTGCAGTATTGGGACTGTGAGTCAACAGTAGGTCAGAGTAGGAGCTGCTACAGGACCGAGGTAACAGCTGCTTTTTAAAAATTATGATTTAAATTGAGTCTGTTTAAATCAAGCCTTTTTACTAGTGATTTAAATCATGATTTAAATCGACTTGATTTGGCTTGAAATGGCTGTCCAGTCTCTTTTTAAAAGTCTTCATTGATAAAGCACCCACAATTTCTGAAGGAAAGGCGTTCCATTGGCTAATTGTCCTGTCACTGTCAGGAAATTTATCCTTAGTTCTAGGTTGCATCTCTCCTTGATTAGTTTCCATCCATTGTTCTGCCTTCAGGTGCTTTGGAGAATAGGTTGACTCCTTCTTCATAATAGCCCCTTAAATATTGGAACACAGCTATTATATCACCATTAGTTTTCACTTTTCACTTCTTTTCCTGCAACCGTTCTATGTATGTTTTAGCCTCCAGTCATCTTTGTTGTTCTTCTGTGTGCTTTTTCTAGAGTCTCAGCATCTTTTTTTTATATTGTGCCAACCAAAACGGGATGCAGTATTCTTACCAAGAAGTATGAAGTGTTAGTAACACTTCACATGATCTTGATTCTATCCCTCTATTAATACTGCCTAGGATTGCGTTGGCTGTTTTGGTGGCTACAGCACATTGCTGCCTCATCCCTCCCACAGTTACTGCTGTTGAGCCAGGCTTTACCTAATTTGTATCTGCATTTGGCTTTTTTGTAAAACCTTATTTTTCTCTCCATTGAATTTCATTTTGTTAGATAGGGCCATTGTTCAAGTCTGTTGAGATACATCTGGATCTTGAGCCTGTCTTCTTGTGTGTGGGGGGGTGTTTAGCTGTTCCTGCCATCTTGGTGTCCTCTGCAAATTTGATAGTTTTTATTTCCTCATCTAGATCGTTTATATTATATTATATTATATATTATATTGAAGAGTGCTGGGCCTAAAACAGAACATTGGGGTACCCATTGCTTAGTTCCCTCCATGTAGCTGTAGTTTCATTGAGTGCAGTTTGTCAGCCAGTTATAACATTTGTATTTGGTGGTAATGCTGTCTATCCAACAGCTTATCAAGAAGTAGGTTGTGGTCTCAAATGCCTTACTGAAATCAAAGTATACAGTGAAGTATACATAATATACAGAGACCTTTACCATAGCTCCCTCACACACTGCCTTCCTGGGCATCTTTCCCGAGCCTAGCAAAGGCACTTTTACACAATCTCCCCAACTCTTGCTGTACTTCAGTGTGGATAATCTTGGGGGCTAAGGGAAAGAGGAAGCAATCTGATGAAGGAAGAGCCTTCAAGGACTTAAAGGTCAGAAAAATAAACATAGGAAGGACTGGTCCTAATTGATGTGATGGCAGGAAGTTTGTACAGGTAGTTCTCAACTTATGACTATTCCTTTAACAACCATATGAATTACAGTGGTGTGGGAAAAAATGACTTGTGATATAATCCTACTCTGCATTATTGAAGTTTATTCCCATTTGCTGTAGTGCCATATGTTGGTTTAGGGTGATTCATTTTTTAGTGCCATATGTTGGTTTAGGGTGATTCATTTGCTTTTACATTGTAACTGCAGGAAAAAAAATGTGTTTTCAAAAGTCACTAAATGTAAATGCTTTTAAATTCTGCTACCTAATTCATTTCTTGTATTATTGTTACCACACTTCATGAGAAACTTGTAAATACAGAGTCAAGTCCCTTCTATTTTGGCAACATTTTTGGAAATGGTTTGCCAATCCCTTCTTCCTAAGATTGAAAAGGTGTGATTAGCCAGTTACCCTTGTCTAAAGCAGTTTTAGAACTAATGGTATCCCATGAGAGGTTAGCCTCTTGGACAGCTCCCCAAAACTGATGCAACCCTTTCTTGTAAATATAATTTTCTTTCAGTGTTTACTTATTTACTATTAACTTTTTTTTGTTGACGTAGTATACAGTTTCAGTTCACATAAACAAATCAATATACTTTTATTGATATGAGTATTTATACATTTTTTCCTAGATGTGTTTTGCTAATGGGTGTGAGCAAGCTAGATGTCTTATATAGGCGTCTACTTCTCACTAAGCTTTTCATTCAAGGATGGGGAAGACCAGAAGACTTGAAAAGGTAGGTTATAAACAGTTTTCTTAAGGTAAATATTTGATCTTTCCATTTTTCCTTATTCTTAGTTAAGGCAAACAGTGCAATTGTATTATTTGTAAGAACAATAACATTGCAAAAATGTGAACGTTGACAAAGTTTCTGTAGTAGAGTTCATTAAAAGTAAACAGTAACAAAGTGTGGGTGTGGGTGTGCGTCTGGGAAATAAAAGTAATTTACAGAAAATTACAGTTACTGTTTTAATTACATTTATCATATGGAGTCTTTTTTTGTTCTTGATATCTGCAACTAATTCTTATTTTTAACAGAATATTTGAATTCAGAAAGATTATTGGAAACAGGGAAAAATGTCAAAATCTTGTTCCAAGGGACTATCCTGTGCACATTAATAAGGTACTGAAAATGAATCAATGTGCATAGATTGCTTTTGATTATTCATAACCATTTATTCAAAATAGAACTATTGAGGGTTGATTAAAAGAAACCTTGTATTTGGTAAAGTATACATTGTTACCAATCTAAATTTATCAATTTTGAAAAAAATTCACTACAAGTCATCTGTCGTTAATCTTACCTTACATTTCTTCTGTCTCGTGGGAAGTTGCCCTTGATGGACAAGGTACTACAAGACAAATTAATTTGCATTGATCTTAAACTTTGCTGGAAATAAATTAATTTTAAAATGATATCAGTTTAACATAAAATTTGCTGTGTGTATAAATTGATATTGGGATAGGAACCTTAGTTCTTAGTTAACAATGGTAATTGACACCATTATTTCTATCACTAGGTGATTTGGTTAATGTACCATGTCACATGACTTTATTGCTTAGCAACAGCAATCCTGTCAATTCCTATGACCAATGTTAAGGCAGCAGGCAAGTTATTAAGCAAGAACCTTCTTGCAACTTCTTGCCAGTTTCCAACAGGGAAAGACAGTGGGGCCACTAGCAATAAATGCAAGATTCAGGCAGCTCTCAGGTAACCAGGTAAATCAGTCGTCACTAGAGTCAACGCTGACTTATGGGCACACAATAACATAAATTTCTCATTAGGTTATTTAGAAGAAACAATGGCTTATACAAATTTTTTTAAAGAACTTGGTGTCTAGTAGTGTTTAAACAATGGAAGTTTATATTACTATGGGAATTCTGTAGTAGAAACTTGGAGAAATGTTAATCTTTTACACAAAATTCATTTTTTAGGCTTAGCAAATATTTGCAAAGTAACACATTTTGGAAAACTAAAATATGCTAGAGTAGATCTGAAGTTATATAGTTTTAAGAAACAGCTGAATATAAGTGAAAATGTGATTATGAGTTTCTTCACTCATTATACTTATTGTTTTTATTATGAAACAGTAAACTATTTTAAAGCCAACTATGATAAAAAGTTTTTATTTATATTTGCTTACCTCAATGATTTGATTACGTTACTAGCAGCAATCCATGCTTTTGTACATAGTATGATTGATCCCAAACCAGTAGTGTTTATGACTGGTGTCTTTCTATTACCATGTGGCTATTCAACAGATACTCTGAATTCACCAGTCTAGATATTATCATGAAATTATTCCATTGTTAGAAACCTCCTTTATTCATTAGTTACGATAATTACGGATGTACATCTTATTAAATGCTTCTACTTTCAAAAATTTTCTAAATTATATTTTGAAAGCAGAATCATTTCCTTTCCCTCCAAATTTCTCTTGCCTTCACTAACTAGCAAAATGCTATATCAACTTGAGCTTAATCACCATTAAGCAAGAAAGATTTTTGCTGCTTCTAAATTGGCAGCGCTGGGATTTGCTTATAAAAGGGTGAGAGAAATCAGCAGAAAATAACACTGGCAGGATTTATATCTTGAGTTAAAGTAGTATACCATCAAAGTGTGGTTTAGTTGGTTTCAGTATCTTAATGAGTTATACTATATATTAATTTTTGTGAGCTTGCTTAGCTCTAGTTATTAACTAGCATAGCTTTTGTGAACAGTTTACTTCTGTTTAGCAGAACTTTAATTTTTACATGAAAACACTGATAATGACTGTAAAAATATAATACCATGTATAGGTTGAGGAACAATCAGACTGCAAGATCCTTGATGGACACTTCATTTCTCCTTTGGCACATTATGTTCCTGATATCATGCCATCAGAGTCAATTACTGCAAGGTAAGTAAAAACATATACTGTAAGTTAAAAAATATAGAACTAAATAAGTTATGGACTAAATATAGTGATAAAGTATACAAATGCACACATTATGCAAAGTATATGAGAATTCTCTATTTCATTTAAATCATTTTTCATTATTTTCTTTCTTTTGATAGGTTTCAATTTATAGTACCAAAGAGATGGAACAGCAAGTACAAACCTGTTTGTATTCATTTAGCAGGCACTGGAGATCATGTAAGCTTCAATGTTGTTCAATAATGGTTTCTCAGTATTGCTATAGTGGTATTATTTTATTTAAACTTTATTTAACTGTGTATTTTTAGTACTTTTGGAGACGACGAACTTTAATGGCCCGTCCAATGATCAAAGAGGCTTGCATGGCTTCATTATTGTTAGAAAATCCCTATTATATCCTTTTTTATTTGAGTACTTATACCTTTGAATACAGATGAGAGAGAAAGTGTTATCCAGTGACTTACTGAATTCAGGTATCAATATAGTAAATAGAAGAATTGCATCAAAATGTGTAAAACATAAATCTGTTTGATTCTGAGACAGATAAACAGTTTACAAATTAACTGAATTAGCACAGCCTGTAGTAATAATTTGGAATTGGGGTGTCTTGTGTTGATAGTTTGCAGCTCACCCTTATGGCAAATCCCCACACTTCATTTTTTTTAAATTGTAAATTTAGGAAATTAAATGTTCTATCACTGCATTAACTAAATGTATTTACAGTAAAGTAACTATTTTAACAAGAGGCTTATTTGATTTAAAGTAAATAGCTAAATAAATAATGAAATTGAATTAAGTAGAAATGTTAAAGAACTTTTCAAAATATTTCACAATATTTCCTTTAACTTCCATCTGTCTATACATGGATACAGAAAACCTAAGGATCAATTGTAAGTATTATGATTGCATAATAGCTTTTATTAATGTGTGGAAATAACTTTAATTCCAATGTATTTTGTTCATAAAATGTGTCATGGTATGGAAAAGCATTTCAAGACATTGTAATAAATAATGCAAATATTGCAATTCATCCATTCAGTGACCACACATTATTGAAGCTTGACTATGAAATGATTTGGGGAAACATTTAACTTTGAGTATTTTCTGCCAGAATATGTAATCTGTGATTCGTCAGACCCTACCAGTGCTCCAGTATCACAGACATGGATTCTGTTTTAATACATTGTGCTAAATTTACTTATTCTCAGCAACTGAATATAACATGATTCAAATGTGTGGGTACTATATTTTACAGTAAATATTAAAAATGATTGTTCTTGATGTGATTTCCTTTCTGTTCCTGCTGAATAAACTGGTAACTTAGAAAAATTCAAAAATAATCAGTTTCTAAACAGACCTGTAAGAATGATTATTTCTGTGCTTTCCTCTACAATGCTGGATTTTGTTCAGACACCAGATCTATCCACTATTAGACCCTAGAAGAGGTACAGTTAAACTTATTGTTCCTATAGAAAACAAACATGCTATATACTGTTGCTTAGAAAAGATAGTAATTTATCTGTGAAAACATGACAAAAGTTGTTCAAAACTGTAGTACATTAATACTATGGCTTATATGTGGCTAAAGTCCACAGTGTTTTCTTTTGGCATGTACAAATACTATGTCAATACAGTATATTCTTCCTTTATCTAAATGAAGAAAATACAATAGTATTATCCATTAACAGCAATTATATTATTGTTTTGAGATCTAATTCAAGTGGCTTTCTTGTACTGAACAGGCTACATTATTACTTTAACTGATCCCCTTTTACTATATGTGAGTAAAAAACATAACAATCCATGGATGTTTCACAATAGCATTTAAAAGTTCTTGGGTTATTTACAACTAAATAATAGCAAGATCATTTTACTTGAATAAACCATAGTCTATTAGCTTTTTACAAGCATTTTTAACACATTATACAGTAACTTGTTTTAATAAAATAAATTAATACACTTGAATTTGTTGTTAATATACTTCCTCAAAGTAAGCTTACTTTTCTTTCCTTGGGAGGAAAGAAGATCCTGTCTAAAAAATGTGTCTGACCTATTTGTGATGGGAGGAGCTCTTGTTCTAGAATCAGCAACTCTTTTGCATTGGCTGGAAAAAGAAGGATATGGACCTCTAGGAATGACTGGCATATCAATGGGAGGACACGTAAGCTTCACTGTTTAATTAATAATAATTTAATTGAAATAGGTGGTAGCACCCAGCTGAACTTGTCTGATCACCAAAAAAAAAAAAAAATCAAATCAAATCAGTACTAAAATGGAGGTTACTTGGAAATTCCAGACTATAGACTAAATTGGAAAATTACAAAAAAGAAGATCATTTAAAATCACTTTTCTATTGTAACAAAAAAAGTGGAAAGGTAACATATATGTTTATATACTATCACCAGAAGCTGATCTTCATTCAAGGGGAACTTAATTCCTAATTGTACTTATTTTCTTTCGTGTCATATTACACTAAATGGGAAATATCCAGCATAATGCCTAAATCCTGATTGTAACACTTTATATTTAGAAATGTGTGATGACTAAGGTGACTTTTTGGACTTAATTCTAATCAAAGCAGTTTAAGAGGTAAATAGCATTATATTTTTTTAAAAAATTGTTTTGTGGCTCATTTCCAGTTATACTACCAGATCTTTAAGGAGTATTGTTTTATGTAATAGCAAGAAATAAAAAGAATTTGATATGGGAAGGATAGATTCATAATTAGTATCTTTTAATATATTTTTTCAAATTAAAGTGAATGTAATTCATACAGCATTAGACTTTGTTGAGGAAACACAAATTAAATTTTCAACTTGGCCTGTGATTACTGTCTTGCTGTGATGTGAACATTACATAGGGTAGCCTTATTCAGATTGTCTATCCCTAAAATAAATGCATCATACAATGTTCTAAATGAAGTGCTGTTCATGTGTGATTTTATATAAACTTTCATATGGAAGTCGTTTAGTAAGGAAATTTGGAAAAGAAATGTAAACCTTTATACATTTGAGGAATACAAACTTCAATAGTTTTGCAATATGTACTGTATTTCATATACTTTCAGATAGTATCTGCTATATCCATTTCTTTGATAAGCATTAATACCAATGCTGTTAAATCCTATTGCTTGGCTTTCTATGAAATATAGTTAGCTGAAATTGAGAAATGAATTATTTGACAATCTTTCGTATCAGTTTATGAAAAATATTTCATGTTTTGATTTGTACTCATTGAAAAAATTAACCTTTTTTTACAGATGGCATCATTAGCAGTATCTAATTGGCCTAAACCATTACCATTAGTTCCTTGTCTGTCCTGGTCTACAGCCTCTGGTGTTTTTACTACAGTAAGTTGACTCCATTGCATGTCCACCCAGCCAATTGTTTAAGTTGTTTTACTGTTGCAAAGAGATGCATGATATACATTACTATGGGTTGATAAGTCCTTTTTTCAAAGGATTTGCACATCCCTAATGTATAAGGTCCATGGATTTAAACCTTTAATATTATCAAGACTGCTTTGTTATGACAAAAAACTAATCTACAACATGCTTTTAATTGTAGCATGGAAATAGATTCCTTTTTCTTGTGATTATGACACCATTTCACAAATCTTTTTTGATCTTTTTTAAATGTTTGAAATCCCTGCACAAATTATTCATTTCAAAATAGATTTGTTGCTTGGAAATCTCATGAACTTTTGACCCTTTCCTTCGTCACTGAATCCAGAAAATATTTGCAGAATGAAATTTATCAAGTAAAACCCTAGCATAATGAATTATTGAATTATCTGGTTCTTAATAGTGCATAGAATGTATAATCTTTCATACTTTCTCTTTAATTTCAGGGTGTGCTTAGCAAGGCAGTGGATTGGAGGGAACTAGAGAAACAATATTATACTCAGAGTGTTTATGAAGAAGAAATAATTCACATGCTTGAATATTGTGGAGTGAGTATAAAATATTTTTTAATTATAACTCCTATACAATTTCTGAGAGGATTTAATTTTGTAATTGTAACTCCACTCCAATTTCTTGGAGCTATTTTAATGCAATAGTAAATAAAACTTTTAACAAAACTTTATTATTATCCATTTTTTTTGTATTAATCTTCTGAGAAATTATTTTTCAATTAAGTGTAACAACCATCCAAATAGTTTTTCTTAATCTTTGAAAATCTGAGATGTTTAGCTATAATTTTTAAAGTCAGAAAAGAGGGACTATATATTTTTATAGTATAACTATTAAGAAAACAATTTGAATTGACATATCCAAGATAATTTCTGTGTGCATTATTGTAATTGTTAAACCTTTGAGACCTCATTAGTAAAATAAATACTGAAGTGATTAATTTGCACATTAAAATGGTGTTGGAGAAGCCAACTTGAAAATTCTCAGTTCTTTTCTGATAGAGAAAACTTTTTAAACTTTAGGCAGAATTGGCCCCATACTACATGAAGTATTAGAGAGGATGATTAAGATGTTTGAGATTTAGAGATGACATTTTCAGCAATAGTGTTTTCTTTCTGCAACTTTTTGCTTCCTGGAGTCTCAGGTTTCTTTCCATAAAATGATGAAGAGAGTGCTCTTTAGGTGATATTTGTGTATTAGCTCAATTGTAGCAAGTTTGTGTTGCAGTTTTTATTAATACAGGTAGTCCTCAACTTACAACCACAGTGGAGCCAAAAATTTCCTTTGTTAAGCAGATAGTTGTTAAGTAAGTTGTGCCCCATTTTACAACCTTCTGTGTGGCAGTTAAGCAAATCACTGCAATTGTTAAATGAATCATGTGGTTGTTAAATGAATCTGGCTTTCCCCATGGACTCTGCTTGTCGGAAATCAGCTGGAAAAGTTATAGATGATCACATGACCTGAAGACAATACAACTGTCATAAACACATGCCTGTTGTCAAATGCCCGCATTTTGATCATGTGACCAATGAGAATTGCTGCAATGATTTTAAGTGTAAAAAACAGTCATTAATCACTTTTTTTTCAGTGCCAAATGTAACATCAAGCAGTTACTAAACAAATGGTTGTAAGACAAGAACTTCCTGTAGCACATTTTGATATTTTCTATTGCTTATTATTTATGGGTATTTTAAAAGTATTTTATTGTAAGCTATCTAGTATTGCAAGAAATTGCATATAAATAATTTTACATCAATAAATATTGCTATAAAGAGGACAGGAATATTACATATTACTTGAAGAAATAACTTAACATCAGCCTTAAATCCATAGTGCCAGGTGCTAGTCAGACTAGTTAGTTGCAGCTAAAAAGGATTTTGAAAAAAATCTATGATATTTTCTTTTATTTGTATAAAAAGTGCTAGTATGGAGTCTTATATGAAAATACAGCTAGTAGAAGATACCAATTTTGGTTATTATCATGGTGTTACTTAATCCACACTGAGCAAAATTGTTCACTTTACACTTTAGTCATTAGTGTTCTATTATGCATCTTACCCTTGGTATAGCTTTTTCTTAAAAAAATTAATTGGACATGATAGGAACAAATGCTACAAAGGTATGACCACAATTGGGACCGGAATCCTGATCATTAAGCAAAGAAGTTAAGTGAGATGTCCACATGATCACTCAACAACTGCAATCCCAGTTGTCCCAGTTGTGGATATTAAGTGGAGGGGGCAAAAAAAGCTGCCTACCAAAGGAGGAGGGAACTCCTGTACTGGGTTGAAGAAACAGAGCTGGGATCCCAAATATCTGAATTTCATTCTTCCACCTCTCTACAGGACTTCCCATCTCCTCTATATGCAAAGATCCAAGATCCATGTGACATGCACAAAGATTCTGAAAATATAAGTTTCGTTTATCCAGCCCAATGCAGGAGTTCCCTTTATGCATGTGGAGAAGAGGGGACTCCTGTAATGTGCTGAAGAAACAAAGCCAGATCCTGAAAATTCAAGCTTGCTTTCTGCAGCCTGAAGTTTATCCCCCTCTCCTTGCCCTCTGCACCAGGAAAATTGGGGGGTGGGGTGGGGGTGTCTTTGGCTAGTAGTCTGATTTGAAAACATCTGCAAAGGCAACCCCACACTCATTGCATGGTAGTTAATCCAGTTACAAAGTTATCAACACATGGAATCCCTTTCATTAGGCAGATGTGTATTTGAAAAGGAATCAGCACTTAGTAAGTTTAGAAAAAACTATACAACTGATATGAATTACCAACATTTCTCATAATATATGGCAGGGAGAACACTTCAGGATTGAGTCTTGAATCTATTAATCTAGCAAAGCTTCTGAAGACTTCTTTTTCTCAGTTTATTTTTAAGAGTTAATCAAACAATTGGCAGCATGGGGACATTTCCATATATACAGTATTAAAATGGTAGCAATTTATCATAATTTATCAATAATTTTATGGTACTATTTTGTGTTTATATATTTTCAAAGGTCATTCACAATAGAAAGTAAATTGTTTTTAATCCAAAATATTAATAGGAATAGAAAGAAAAGAAGTACATTAATATTCATATTTCTTTTTTTATTTCTATTTTGAGTTTTGTTTAAAAATAAAAATGTAAGATAGCAATTTAATAAATATTCATCTAGTACATATTTTGGACATGTATTTAATTAAAATACAAGAAGACTGATACTGAATTATCTAATTCAAGAGATCAATCTGTTTTTACACATTTTAAAACATCAAGTAGGATCTCGGTTTGATTGAAAAGAGGACATTGAAAAAATATATGCCAAAGTGCTTCAACTTAAATATTTCTCTTCAGACAGATTCCTTCAAGATGGGACAAGACTTTGTTAAAAATTCTCCAAGCAGTGTGGACAGCTTGAGTTGTCTGGATCTTAACTCTGGTATTCTTCACCTCGATATCGGAAACAAAGCTCCTTCTTCAGAAGGGGGTCACTGCCTTAGTCCTAATAGAAACAATCTAAGCTCATCAACAGAAGGATTGTTGGTGCAAGATGCACCCAAAATGCAGTGTATAAACCAGACATTTTCAACCAGCACCAGTAGTGCTAACTTTTCCAGTAAGCAAAATCACGTGATAAGTGGAAAAAATGGCAGTTTACAAAGGGAATCATTACGATTTATGAAAGGAGTAATGGATGAATGTACCCATGTTGCTAACTTTTCAGGTACATGCTAATTTTAGAGTCTTTTAGATTTTGTTATTTATTAATTTATAATCCTATTTAATAATTCTCCATCTCTGACACTGTTCATAATTTTTATTGTACTTTTTTCTAAGTTGTCTTTTCCATGTGTGCACACCTATATTTGAATTTGCTCTTATGCTCTTCATTTTTCTTTCTAGCAAATGTAAACATCTTTCTAGACACCAGTGTAGATGACATCAGACATTTTTAAATATATATAAAAATTCAGTTTCTTTTAACTGTTAACTATATAATATAGTAATCTGCATTATAACGCAAATTATATTTATATACATTTACATTGATATAGTCTGAAGAAAAATCAGAGCATAATACTAAGTTTTCATATATACTGGGCTTTGATCACAATTAAGATTATTTCTTCTGAACAAGATTAAATGCAGGATGAATGTCAGCTTTGCAGTTTTATTAAATAATTAAGCAATTTGGAAGGTTTGAACACAGAAAGGCAGAGCTTGGGGAAAGACAATACTGAGTGGATAATATACCTGGAAGTGAAGTTAGGGCCTATTAGTTCAGCTGATGCAAAGCTGAGATCATCAATGTTTTGCTTTCAAATTTGAGTAGAAAACAGTTAAGAGCTATACAACTGATTTTACAATGTATTGAAATGATGGAACATATTTATTCTGCAACATGGCATTTGATTGGCATGTGTACCATACTCCAAAAACAAGTGATGGGACAACCTCAAAACTAAATTTGATTTATCCTTAATTACATTTAATTTTTACATAAATGTAACTAGTATTGCATATGAAATTATAATTGAATGGATTAGGTCAGTTTGTATGTTCTCTGCTTATTCAACTTCACAATTGGCCCTATTTTAATACTTCAAGGAATATAAAGACTTATTTCTGCAGTAGCAAGAAAACTGGTTTAATTTCAGAAATTTTAATGTTAGAATATTTTCTGATTCACACTTTCTAATACTGCTATATACACATCTAAGCTATTGGCAGCTTTATGCAATTATTAAGGTTATATTGCCACCTATTGGTGTACTTATCAGTGTTCATTGAATTATTTTGCAATGCAACAAACATTTCTAACATATTAAATCTAAAGTTAATAAATTTATCTTCAAATAAATTGTTCTTCTCAGTTCCTGTTGACCCCACATTGATCATAGTTGTCCAAGCTAAAGAAGATGCCTATATTCCAAGAACTGGAGTACGTAGCCTTCAAGAAATTTGGCCAGGATGTGAAATCAGATACTTGAATGGAGGTCATGTTAGTGCTTATCTCTTTAAACAAGGATTGTTCAGGTTAGTCATTCAGAGTAAGCACTGAAAATCAAGCATAGCTGCTGCTTAAATCATTTAAATTATTTGTATACTGCTTATTTAAACATTCAAAATCAGTTTAACATAATTCATTGCGAAATAAACACAGAGCGTTAATAGCTCTAATATATTACTATACTTTTTAAAATACTTTATACACATCTGTGTAGAGACTTTTGATACCACAAAGTAGATGCCACAAAAAGAAAGCCTCCTTCCATCTCCATGGCAATCTAAGTCATTACGCAAAAAGTAGGATATCCCCAATGATCAATAAGGTCTAAAAGGAGATGTAACTGAAAATGGACGTTTAGGCTTTAGTTTCTACTAGATTATGTTCTACCAGATGACCCTTTGGGACATCACTTCAGAAATATTTCCATATCAGATTCCTCAATGGTTTCAACAGTAGCAGAGCTCCTAAGGTATTGGAAAGATTCTGAAAAACTCAGGGAGACATTCAGAGATGTATGCTTGAAAGCAGCCCATGTCAAACTGTCAAACAGCACAGCTGACCATAGGAAATGTTTTATGACCTTCTATAGTTAGTGTCAGAGGTAAGGCTCACTTTGGTACTTAATATTAAAATGCAAACCATTTTGCAAGTAGAATTATAATTTGTATATGAAAATCTGATAACATACCATGAAGTTATAGTGACAGCATTCAAGTTGAAATTTTAAAATAATAAAGCTTTATTGAAATCAATAACTAAATGATATTAGTACAATTAATTTTCTTTTTTTCTTTTAGGCAAGCCATATATGATGCATTTGAACGTTTTGTTCAGAAATATTTGGCGTAGTCCTCTTCTGTTGAATTGTTCCATGTACTGTCTCTTTCTTGTGTGGACCCTGATATTAACTTCTTGAATAGAACAAACCTAACATGATTGTAACTTTTTAAAGTTAAGATTTATGGTGCTAAAGTGATTTTAGCAAAATTTGTTAATATTGGTATTTTACATCTACAAAATATGCTTTGATTCAAAATAAATACGATTTGGAAAGTTTATACATCCATAGTAAAGAGACCAATTCAGTATTGACTACTCTTTAAATTTCAACTTGCACACTTCTTTTTGTTTCACTATATTATAAAGAGACAAAGAAATAGGAGTATTGCATTATGGCAATATAATGCTAGCTACTAAAAGAAAATAATAATATAAATTAGGCTTATATTGAAAGTTCCCCAGCTCAGTCTCTTAAAATAGTCTATATTGTAGTTTGAATTATGATCACATGCAAGAGTTAATTTTTTTCTACTTTAGCTTGATGAGTAAATTTAGTGTACTGAACTAATTTTTCTGCAGTCTATTTTTCAGTTTATTATTGTGTTCATTTAACATAATTGATAGCAACAATCTGTGCCTTAAAAAAGACAAAGAAAAGATGTGCATCTTACTGAACAACAAGAATTGGAATAAATTGAACTTTCTGTAAATGTTGCATGTATGAATGTTTTAATAAATACTTTCTTGAATATATTTTTTAAAACTACATGTTGCACTAATAAAAGAGATTATGCTACAGTTCCTTGTTTCTATTACTCTATAAAATTTTGCAGTATTTTTTACAAAAATTCAAAATTCTTTCATTGCACAATGTTGCTTCTGTAAAACCTTAAATATTTTTATAAGTGGAATTTAAAGTTACATGTATTAATAATCATTGCAACCTTACTTTATGCAAGAGGACCTTAGCTATTGTACTTCTCTTTTATTATCACTTAGACTATACTATGTGCTTTATACGAAGCTGACCTTAAAAGACGAACAGAAAATTGCAACTATTCCTGAATGTAATATGTTCGCTGGCTGTCAACACCAGGAACTTATAAGTCCAATTTTGTGGGCCCTGCATTGGGTAGAATTTATGATATGTTCATGTTCCAACTGGAATCAGTCAAATTACTTACATCCTTTAATCCAAAATGACTTTTGGTCCCGTACTTCCAAGAGAGGAAAGAAGTCAAAGCTAGAAGATGCACATCTCTGATTCTATGAACATACTGTTGGTTTTACATGTTTTGTTATATAAAATGTAAGTTGCTGAGAGTTACTAGATTGTAAAGAGCATAACTGGCAGGCAGTCGCCAAATGTCTGACTTCAACTGACCTGAAGATACCTCCCCCCTCCCAAAAAATAAAAAGATGGAACATTAAATAAAAAGGACTAAGGTAAAAATTAAGTTTTCTGCTTCAAGTAAAGTTTGCTCCAAGTAAAACAATATACTACTTCCTTGCTTTTAGAAAGCATTGAGAAACTTAATCTTGATTAGTTGTGACGATCTTGCCAAATATTGATTGCCTCTTTTAAAAGTATTACTTTCCCTCATCCAGAGCACTAGTAGCAGTGCATTCTGATTAGACTGTTTAAATGCTATCTGCCACAGAAAGTAAGCCATCAAAACTGCTTTTGTAGTAATAGACATTATTTCTGTAACATGAACAAATCTTTTGAGAGAAGCAGAAGCATGCCTTTATGCCATACTAGACAACCCATACCTCATTCAGTCATTGTTTCAGAGATATTTCTTTACCTAAACAGAGAAACAGAGCATGTGTGGGCAAAAAAGCAGTAGGATTTGGAGTGACTTCCTGTTGGCTTTCTCAATGAGTTTTCTTGCGGGAATCAAGCAAGGAGCATCAAAGTTTCCTTCCCTTCTCTTCCTCCCCCTCTTTTTTCCTTTCCACCTTTTTTCACTCCCGTCCCTTCCCTCATTCCCTCTTACTAGCCTCTCGGTATTCCTGCCAGCTTCCTCATTTACATTTCTTCTGGGAAGCTTACAAAGAAAGTCAATGCGGTTAGCAGGAAGTTGTAAGTTGAAGGCCAGAAGGCAGAAAAATGATTGCTGCCAAGTGAGGGAGTGAGTGAAGTAGTATGTAGCACACAGGTCAGAAAGATGCTATATTGAAGAGTGTGTGCCAGAGATGTGCAGGTCAGAGTGGTGAATGAATGGGCAGCATAGGTATCCCTGGAGTGCAGTATAGATGCTGTGCAGATCAGGGCAGTAGCCAAGTTGAAGTATGTGGCCATCCCAGGGGTGTATAAAAGATTACCATGTAGGTCAAATAGGACATGTGGGGGCTGCATGGGTCAAGAAGAGAAAGGTCTTGAACATGTGAGAAATACCAGGTTGGGGATGGCATTAGGTGGGGTTAGCATAGGAAGGGTACCTGGGGCTGCTTAGGAATGTGCAAGAGGTGCCTTGGAAGTCAGGGACATGGCTCAGGAAGGGTATGGGTAGGCCTAAGTGGTGCTATGTTGGTCAGGGAAGGCAGATGAGGTAGCAGAGATCAAGGTAATGCACAGGGTGGTAGAATGGACTGGAAGGGATGTCAGGGATTCCTTCCCTGTTCCTTCATCCTTCTCTTCCCCTTTCCAACACAGGTAAATGGTGCAGTTGGATGGATGAGGGAGCAATGGATTGAGACTAGCTGGGAAAATGACACAGAAAATTGAAAATGATGATCACGTGACCTCAGAAGCAGAATTAGATTATCAAAGTAAGTCCAATTATGAATTTATTGGTTTCAGTAAATACTGAAATGGCATCATTTAACATTAAAACATTTGATTGCTATAGTATTGTCAGAAGAAATATCCATCTGGTTCAGTTCCATGCTGGGAGAAAGACACTGGAAACATAGAGGCTGATTGGAAAGATGGTTTAATGATGAAGCAGAACCATCAAGCACATGGTCCTGGTGTAGCTGACCACATGGAGTTGAGATACGTACTTATATCTTCTCTTGGGCTTTGCACTTGAGCTTCCTGTTCCTGTGCAAGAACATGTATTCTATTGGCTGTTGTCAGACTCCTATAGTGCTATACACAAATCCTAGGAGTTTGTCTGAGCTTAAGTTTGGTTGAAGTTTGGCTGATGGGGCTTGTTGGACAATTCCTATTGTGGCTGAAGGTTAACCCTACCTTTGTTCAGAGCCAGACCTTGCTGCAGGGAGTAATGGATTACCAAATCTGCATTTCTAAATGGTAACCCGCGCCCCCGAAGCCACATGCGGCTCTTTTGGAGCTTTGCCGCGGCTCCGACAGCAGCTCCATGCGAGGAGGATTCCTCCGCCGGCTGCCGCTATT
>JAEANM010007727.1:0-17520 GCA_017656035.1 Myanophis thanlyinensis | reverse complement strand
CCAGCACTCTCTGGGTATCATGGGTACTTCTTCCAGCCTTTATTTGTAGTGGATGCACCTGCTTCACTCAGGGAGATGCACGACCTCCTCCAACAGCAGCAGTGGAGAGAAACAGCCGGGTGGGACCAGTGTCCCGGGGCGGAGAGGAAATTGTGCTTCTTCCTGAGCAGCGAGGTGCGCGCAGCACCAACAAGGGCTGGAAGGAAGTGCCTAGAGATCCAGCTTCGCTCCTGCTCTGGAATGTGAATCTACACACACACACACACACACACACACACATGCCCTTACCTTCTCAGGCCAGGCAAGGAGTGACTGGGAAAGGAGGGCAAGGGGTGAGGCAGCTGACAGGGAACCACACCAGGGGAATTAAAGAGACACAGATTGCTGACATCCGTTGCTTCCACCCACCTGCGCCCTTGCCCCCCCCCTTTCCCCCCAATAGCACCATTCCCTCGTTTCAGCCAGCGAGGGCTGTGCTACTCCCTGCACGTTGCACCACCTGCAAAGTTGCCCACCACGAGCTCTAGTCACAGGACTGGCCCATTGGTCATCCTGGAGGAGCTCCTTCACCTGGGTGCACCGTGGACAACCAAAATTTTCTCGCAGACCACCGGTTGGTGACCTCTGCCCTAGACAGCATTTCTTTTCCTTGTGATCAAAGCTAATTCTCATATGTTATTACATCATCTTAGGTAAAACATCAAGTTTTGTTATCACCCTGGCAATAAAACCTGTGAAGTACTATATATATATATATATATTTAAATTTAAATGTATGTTAGTTATAGATTCTGTCTTTTCTCCATAATTTCAAGGCACTGTATATACTACTCAATTTAATTTTCCTCCAGAACCGTATGAGATAGTTATACCGAGACAATGATAAGTCAAAAGTCACCTAATGAACCTCTATGGTGAGGTGAACATGAACCTGAATCTTCCTAATCCTAGTCTAACAAGTTAACTTCTTCTGTGTACTAGGTCTAATTTTTTAAAAAAATTATTTACCTACTAATATAAAATCAATCTTTCTAGAGAAATACCATTTAAAGATTCATATTTCTTCTTAAAGTTATTCTCAGGTTTAGATAAATAAAACATCTGATTGTAGAAATACATTCCTTCAATTTGCATGTAGTATTAATGTGAATTACAGGAATGAAAAATACCTCTTGGTTGCAAGGGTAACAAGATTGCTAAATCAGATATATTAATATTATTTATTGAGATAGTATCTTAAGCAGAATGGGGGTTCTGTGCAATATATATTATTGTCAACTCTATACTGTAGTCATTAAGAAAGTGAAGTCATTTTTGTCAATCCTTTTTTTGATCTCATTTGTAGTCTAATGTAATGAGCACAGCTATTTCATTTTCTGTGTCCTATCTATGGTAACTGCAATGAGAAATTCCATTGTGTGCTTACCATCTGTAAGAAAAAAAGAGTCAAAGGAATCTGAATGGGTTTCTTATTCCAGTATTAAATTTAAGGCACACATCAGTTTTAGATGCATCGATTTTGTTCTGTATTGTGATTAAACACTTCTCTTTCCTGTACCTTACCTTTTGCTGCTGTAGGTCACTCTAATATTAAGGTCTTCCTTAGTCATGGTGGTCTGAATAGCATTTTTGAAACCATGTATCATGGTGTTCCTGTTGTGGGAATCCCTCTTTTTGGAGACCATTATGACACCATGACTCGAGTGCAGGCCAAAGGCATGGGTATATTACTAAACTGGAAAACTCTTTCGGAGGATGAGTTATATAATGCACTGGTGAAAGTTATTAATGATCCCAGGTAAGAATTGTCTTTTCTTTAAAAAAAAAGTTTGCTAAATTTTCAGTAAAATAAAACTTTATAAAGAACTTACAGTAATTATGCTGTCCTAACCATCGTACCATACAGGTAGTTCCCAATTTACAACAATCTGTTTAATGGAGGTCTGGAATTATTGATAGTATTGGAAAGAGTGTTTTATGGTTTGTAAAGCACTTCTAACTGTCACAAAATGTTGCATCACCACTTCTGCAGTCAAGTGATTGGGAGCTAAGCAACCTGTTTGTACTCATGACTGGTTACTTAAGCACTCCACGATCACTGTGCCATTTGCAGTCTTCTCTACCAGCTTTCCCAGAAAGTCAGTGGGGAAGCTGGCACAGAAGGTTTCAAGTTGGCACTGCCTGCTGAGTAGATTTTGGCAGGGAAATTTTTCAGCTCCTAATGGAGAGGCAGAGCAGTAAGGAAAAGAGTGGGAGGTGCCTGGGGGAGGGGGAGGAGGTGTGGGTAAGTGCAGACAGCTTGGAAGTGTCTCCACTCAGGCTTGAAATCCTGTTTGGATTTTGGCAGCTCCTGAGCGGAGTCTCCCAGAATCTCCACCTCTCCCTTAGGTGTACCCCATGCGCCTTATCTGAGGTTCTGTCTTCTCAATGACTTGCGAGATTGCTTAATGACAATGAAAAGTGCCAGGACTGCAGTTGCTCAGCAGAGCAATCATGCAGCATCTCATTGAATGACTGCTTTGCTGAACAACCAAGATTCTAGTCCCAACTGTGATCCTAAATTGAAGATTACCTGTATAAAAAATTATGTTTTAATTATCATTAAAATGGTAAGGAGATGTTAGAATTGAAAATGCAGCAATGTTCTTGTTATTTATTTATTTGTTTTTTAATGTTTATTTCATAGCTACAGGCAACAGGCCCGGAAGCTATCTGAAATCCATAAAGACCAACCAGCTCATCCTGTTAATCGAACAGTCTACTGGATTAATTACATCCTTCGTCATAACGGAGCACAGCACTTACGATCTGCAGTTTACACTGTCTCTTTATATCAGTATTTCTTATTGGATATTGCCTTTGTTGTGCTGCTTTGTACTGCCTTACTCTGCTACATTTTGGCCAGGATAGCAAAATTTATTTGCAAGCAAAGCAAACATTTTTGGTCCACTGATGAACATGTTACTGTCAATGGACATTACCAGAATGGGATACCAAACGGCAAGTATAGAAGAAACGGTCACATTAAACATGAAAAAAAGGTGAAATGAGCCAACTATTCAATGTACATTAGCAACAAATCAGTACTATAATTAAATTTTATAGCTGTAACATAGTCTAACACCTACTTAAAGTAAAACAATAAACAGTTCTAATGCTCCCCTACAGTATGTAATCTTATGCAATTAAATTCTGCAGAACTAAGAAAAATCTTTAGAAAAATGAAGCACAACCTAAAATACAAAAAGTATTTTATTCTTAATACTGATGGAGAAAGGTCATCCTGGCACTGAAGTTTTCTAGAATCCTTTATTCTCTGAAGTAATTCATTAGGTATATTAATGTCTGCTCAATTTGTGAATAATATGTGTGTCTCAGAAAAGGAATGGTTTCCTTTTACTTACAAAGATTCTTCCTTTTTTCATGCACATTTATATTTTAGCAAAGAAATTTTGGTTCTATTTATCTAAGGTTTAATTTGTTATCTGACAATGATGTTAATTAAAGTCATCTTTCATAGTGTTCAATACATAGCAATAAACAAACTGTAGAATTATAATGCAGCCATAAATATCATATTCTTAAAAGGCATTGAAGAATATGATGACAATACACCATAGTTTTGATATACTACATAACTCTTCCATTTTCTTCCATTTCTTTAAGGAAAAGGAAATTGCACAAGAGTACCATAAGGTGTAATTTTATATTTATGTAAATTTTAGTTCTGTTCCTTACCTTTCCCTAATTCATCATTTATGCCATAGTAAGGTTGTTCTCTTTCAATAACTACAAGGGCTATGTGGATATAATAAATTGATATAAAAATAAATGAAGCAGTGAAAAAATATTTTGCACTGGCTCTTTGGGAAAGGATTATTCTTGTCCCTTGAGCAATGCAGAATCAAACCATTTTGGTTTGTTATAAAGTTGAATGTCTTAACTATTATATTACTACAATTAAGTTTTTGTCCCCCCGCCCCAAACCATAATGGTTCAGAGGTTCATTTAGTTCTGTCTATAATCTTTACAGTAATCTGCTCCATGTAATCCATGTTATCTAGTTGCCAACATCATTTATTTGAATCTAAAGGAGGTTATCTTTTGGTCAGTTACAATGTTTTTGTAGAGGTTTGATATCATGCATGACATTAAACCTATAAACTAGTTAAACACTCTGCCTCTGCCTACATTCATACCATTATTTTTCTGCACAATGCTTTTTCAATCACTGCAACCAATATAGGTATCTGTTTTTAAACAGAGAATGGGAATACAGGGCATTAAAAATATTAGGTCTGTCCCGTTAAACCAGTGTTGGCAACTATATGTTTATTAAATTTCCTTGTCATCCTGTTTACTTGGAATTTGCACTGCACATGTTGTGGGTGTATACTTTATTTATTTGCAGTTTGAAATCCCATGTCTGATAGCAATAGGAATAAAAAACAAAAGCAAATCTAAACTGTGTATTCACTAATGTGGGAAAAGTTCTTAAAACTGTAGACTAAAATCATTTTCATACACAATGACATGATGCTTCATTACCATCCCATCAGGAGCCTCTATATTATAGCAATAAAGTAGAAATTGCAGATGCATTTCTAAAATTTAGTACAGGCATTTGTACTTTCCAGATACTTGAAGAGTGTGGTGTTGTTAATATGCCTATAGCTTTATCTTTTTACAATCCTATCAATATGTGGCAACTGAGGGAACAAAAAGAGGCAATGAGTGGTGGGTGAATGACAGAGCCTAGAGTGTATGAATGAGTTAGTTTTAATGTTTTTGTATTGAAGAAAGTACACAAACACTGACCGGATGATTAAGAATAATTTAATCTCCACTGTGATAAATTTTAAGCAATAAACATGGATTTAATACAGAAAAAAGTTGTTGAAAGTATATCTTTATTCAAATATATTGTTGTATGTGTAATTAGAGCTGCACGTACTGTCTGTATATATGAATAATATATATTGTCCTAGACTTTTTCTCACAAAATGAGAGAAGGGGTGTATACTTGTTTAATATATGCATTCAGTGTCACTTTATGAAATATTTAATGTTTAAATATTTAAATTAAATATTTAACAATTTTACAAAAACATTTTCAAATAACCTCTATGGTTATCACCCATATTTCTCTCTCCCTCAGCCCCATTCCAAGGATCTTCAGTTCCATTATGTTCCTTCAATTTAAACATACTGGATGATAATTTTTAAGAATGATGAATACCTTACAGGGGTCTCTGTTTTAAATAATGCAGCGCTTTGTAGAAAGCTTATTGCCATCTTATCTTTCAGATCTGGCTATTATGTATCAAAGGTTTATTTATTTTGTTAAGTGCCTTATCAAATGTTGCTCTATATCTTATAGCATTTTTAACTTTCAGAATAGCTCAGGAAGTAGTTTAGGCTGAAACACAGCTTCAAGAGTGAGGAAAAAATTGAATCTAGACCCTCATATCCAGGTTTATAAAATGCATTTGATTGCCTTGTATGTTTTGGTAATTAAAATAAATCGCTATCTTTGAGCTTGCAAGCTAAAGATTCTTTGACATATTTTCATACCCCAGTTCTAAATAAATAATCAAAATACGTTTTGGCATTTGATAATCTTTATGTGGTAAATATGCACAGGTGCTAAATAGACAGTTATCTTTTTTTAGCTCTAAAATAGCAAAGTTACTAATTTTGCATTTAGTAATACTGTTTTGTATGGAGGCAAAAATGAACCCAAAAACACATTTCTAATGCAGTTCATAGAATAGATTTAGTGGAATTAATCCTTATCAATGTACTAATTAGATATAAAAATCAACCTTCACTAAACTTGACTTTCAATTTAAAATTAGCACTGAATATTAAAGTAACAAAATTCTGAAGAGCTTAAGCTGAAGAGGACATGAGATATATTTGTTAATTCAAATTCTTACTTTTTTTGTATTTATCATGATAATGTCTTCAGTTTACTGCCAATCAGATTTATAAAATTAGTATTTTGCTTGAATACCAAAGATGATGCTTGGCAATTTTATTCAGTTAATTAAAACCTAGTTATCTGACCATTTTTGAAGGTACTTACAATGACTAAATACAGTATAGAAGATGTTTAGATAAATAGGAATGCCATTTACACTAATTTATTATTAGCTCAGTAAAGATGTCAATATTTGTGAATTCAGAATGTATTCAGAAGTTAGTATTTGGAGATGAAATGTGTTTGAAAATGACAACACATACAACAATGCATATTTAAATGAAAATATTTGTATTTTTTTAAACAGATCAATAAAGAAACAGATTATAATCAAAGTATGAAATAATGCATGCAAAGTTACATGAGTCACGTATACAATGAAGAACAGTTGTATCTTGAAAGTATGTTTCACTTTAATTATGTAATTGTTTGGCAAAGAGTCAAACGACAAACGTGTGTTGTGTGTAAACACATAGATACCTACACACACACATACATTATACACACACACATCCCAGAGATTGGTATGTAGCATTTTAAGACATTTAAAAAAAAAAAAAAAACCTTTCATAGCTCTATTGGCTCAGAAAAAAATACAAAGCAGAAGTGGGAAAGGAGAGACAATATAATCTGATGATACAAAATTAACCTTGATATTTTACATTTGTATCCTGATCTCCAGTTGAAATATATCGTATAAGTGGGTTGTATCATGATATACATTTTATTACTTGTCCTGCACACACAATAGCATAGGATGCTATATTACTGGGAGCATGATATAGAAAATTTATACTTCTCTCATACAGCATTATCACAACACTGATAATCTGAATTTTAGTATGTGATCTGGATTGGGATTAAAGTAAAGAGGTTAAGCTTTGATTCCTCTGTTATGGTCCAGTGAAAATTGTTTCCCACTGTTCCAATTGCTTCCTATCTCTGGAGAAAAACTTTCATTGACACAAATCACACTTTTGTTCATTGGAAATAGCAGATTGTTTGATGGAGAGAATTGTAAAATTTATTTGAAACATGGAAAAAAAGGATTAAAATTATATGCATGTGTTGCTATTAAATCCCAAGAAGGGTGATAATTTTTTTCAAGATGCAGTTTCAAGATGCATGCCATGTATACTTGGGCCCACAGTTATTTAAAGTGTCAAGGAATACTATCTGTTAACTTGACTATCGGAATATTCATGTAATATGTGAATAGCATTTAAATCTTGAAGATTTTCCTCCACTATTCCTCATCCCAAAACTTTAGCAGCAGTAGACTAATTGTCCCATTCCATTTCCCCTTTGGCCTTGTAGGAAATACTTGCATTGATTAAAACTCTGTCAAGCTACCCAAGAATATTGTGCAATGTTGTGCAAATATGTACTTTGTATTCTGGGAATTAGTGTTCTGATTTATCTTGGAGCACCACATTGAAAAAGCCTAATGTACTGAAGTAGAACAATACTTTTTTTTCTGGTGTATTGTTAATTTCTGACTGACAGAAATCTTCCAAACCTGGGCTTGCTAAAAAACATGTTTTAAGTTAATAATGACATAACCAAATGTAACAAATACATAGTGGATATAAGAAGTCTACACACATCTGATAAAATGCCAGGTTTTTGAGATGAAAAAAAATCAGACTAAGATAAATCATTTCAGAATTTTTCCACCTTTAATATAAAATATAAGATGCACAATTCAATTGAAAAACAAACAAATCTTTTAGAGAGAGAAAAATAAAAATGTACAATAATGTGGTTGCATAAGTGTGTCACCTACTTATAAATAGGGTTGTGGCTATATTCAGAATTAACCAATCACATTCAAACTGATATGAAATAATAATCAGTACAAATCTGCCATCAATTAAAGTAGGATTTTTCTGACATTTACTCAGTTGCCTTATCAAAGGATTATCATGATTGGAAGGTATCAGTCAGGAGAAGGGTACAAAGGAATTCCCAAGGCATTGGATGCATCATGGAATACGGTAAAGACATCAAGTGGAGAAAATATGGCACAACAGGGATATTGCCAAGAACTGGATGCCTCTCCATAATTGATGAAAAAACAAGAAGAAAACTTGCAATATGTAAGCCAAGAGACCTACAGCAACATCAAAGGAGCTACACCAATTTCTGGCAAGTACTAGCTGTATACCACATGTGAGAATAATCTGTATTCTTCATGTCTGGGCTGTGAGGTAGGATGCCAAAATGGAAGCCTTTTCTTTAAACTAAACTAAACTAAGCTTAGCTACATTTTGCAAAAACTTACATCAAGCCTGACAAAAGCATGTGGAATATATTTTATGGTCTGATAAGGCCAAGGCTGAACTCTTTGGCCATAATTCCAAAAAGTATATTTGGCACAAAAACAACACTGCACATCACCAAAAATACACCATAACTACAGGGAAGTGTGGTGGGAGTATTATGCTTTGAGGCTACCTCAGCTGTAACAGGCTTTAGTCAAGGTGGAGGAAACTGAACAGTTCCAAATTTCAGTCAGTTTTGGCCTTCAGGTCTCTGTTATAATGCTGAAGGTGAATTTCACCTTCCAACACAACAATGGCCCAAAGCATACCTTCAAATAACAAAAAAAGGGATTCACCAGAAGATCAAAGTTTTGAAATGGGCCATTCAGAGCCCAGAATCCAATTGAAATCCCAACCCAATTGGGATGGCCTGAAGGGTTAGGGTTGTGAGGGTTAGAAGCCCTCACAATCTCATAGATTTGGAACATTTTCACAAGGAAAAGTGGACAAGAGATTCCCAAGGTAATATAGATCATGCTGATAAACCCTACCCGCAAAAGCTTGAATTCTGTCATAAAATGAAAAGGTGCTTCAACAAAGTATTGGTTTAAGGGAGTGCATTCTTATGCAACCACATTATTGTAAGCTTTTTATTTTTCCCCTAAAAGATTTCAGTTTCAATTGAATTGTACAGCTTATATAATACATTAAAGATGAAAAAAATATGAAGTGATTTACCTTGGTCCAGTTTTTTTATATCTGAAAAACTGGTATTTTAACAGGGGGTAGATAGACTTTTATATCCACTGTAAGCATTCATAAGAACATTTTAATATCTAGTTGTTTCTTAGCAATGACAATAGGATCATCCGTTTATTTGTGAATCTTTGATAATATAAACCAGCATATTCCAACTTCAGTAATTTGTATGAAGAAAGGAATAGGATGCTGTTTTGCTGTATATTTTACAATTCTAAGATGTAACACATGACTGTTTGGAGAATTCTGGGACTTGACATTTACCCATCTTAAACCAGCTGATGTTGAGAAACAGTGATCTAGCACAGCGGTCAGTGGTCCGTGGACCACTAGTGGTCCATGAGAAAATTTTGGTGGTCCTCAGAAAAATTATTTGCATTTTTTATATTGCACTAAATCGGGTTGGTCATTAGGCAGATTATCTTAGTGGTCCGCGGGATTTAAAGTAATGAATTTAGTGGTCCCTGAAATCCAAAATTTTGGGGACCCCTGATCTAACATATCTGGTATCCTTTATCAGTAGTTTCATGGTAATATATTTGGCAATATAAAATGCTGTATATCTGCTAATAGAGGGTGGAGTCAAATCTGACACATCAGTTTTTCTCGTCACAACTGCTGGCTTGGAGGATTGGAGCCAACATGACTGCATAGTAAGTAATAAAGAGGAAATATTTATTTTCTGTCAAAAGCTCTTTCTGCCGAAGGATGGAGTTCATTGCATTTCACAAGACCATTAACACTGATACTTTGATTATGGGTTTTTGTTCCAATAGCTTCAAAGGTATTCATTGCTATTTTTATTTTTCTTGAAATTGATTTTCTTCTCAATATACCTACCTACTCAAAAGAAATATGAATATTATTAAAGAAAGCATTGGGTATGTTAGGTGGATTCAAATACGATTGTGTGCAAAGACCTTATACGTCTTCTGCAAACAGAGATGATTTTATATCTGTCAGATCAGCAAGTTCAACAGTGAAGAAACATTTTAATTTCCTAATGGAATTAAAAAAACAAACCTGTTTTTATATGACCAGACCTTTTTTTCAGAAATCAAAATACCTATGTAGAGACATACCTTTGTGTGGTTAAAATGTTAACACTATTCAGGAATGCATTTTAATTAATTATACTGAAATCCTACATACAGGTAATTCTCGAGGTACGACAGATCATTTGGTGACTGTTCAACGTTATAACTCACAAAAGCCATGTATGACCATGATTTGAAGATAAGAATTTTACAAAAGTTATCCAGTCATTCACATTTACGACTGACCGTGCAGCTTCATAACTTTCCAGAGATGCTGAACCATACCATCTATCTCTTTCTCCCTCCATCCTTGCTCTGCCATGTTCCTGGGAGACCGATCCTGCTTTGCTCCCCCCGCTCCCCCTCAATTATTTGCAATTATATTATGAGAAAAAGCAATTTCTGTTTGACCTTCTATATCTAAGGCCCTTTGCCTTGCTATTAATCTGGCTTGATCTAACTCTAAGATGGCATCACTGTAAAAATCATAGAAGCTCAGCTTTGTTTGTTTCCCAGGAAGATCTGCCAATATTAAATGAATCAGTCCTCTAGGGCGTGATGTGGTTTCAACCAGTAGATAAAAGATATTTATCCAAAAATTAGATTTAAGTTTACTGACTCCGGCTTTCTGTTGAGGTAGTGCATGTAGAATAATTCAGTGAAAGATACGTCTTTGAAATTTTATTTGAATTTTTTCTAAAGTGATCACACTGTTACATGGTTCTAACTGAGCACCATATAGCAATTGTACTTGGGCTTTTGCTGAAAATAATTGCAATGGAGATAAACTGTGCTCCTCTGGAAAGATAATAAACTGTACAGCTGATATAGATCTCTGCACTGGAGGATACATAATCCAAGTACCCTTTTCTGCTGCCCGTGACTTGAAAAAATATTCTTAGATATCTAAAAATCTTAACCTACTCAATATTAAGTCTCAGCTTCTCTGTTTTGGGCATTTAGAAAAGTAATAATCTTAGTATAATTTATTATGAGTTGTTCCTCAGTACAATGATGCACAAATGATCTCAGAACTCTTTTAAACCAATGGAGATTAATGACAGGATTAGTGTATCATCAACAGATAATAATAAATTGATACGTCTTTGGGATAATCTAAGGCAGGGGTTTCAAACTCGCGGCCCGGATGCGTTACGCACTGGCCACCCCCACCCCGGGTTTAACAAAGAGGGGAAAAGTCATGATACGTCACGTGACACCAACCTGATGTTGCAGGTTTGACACCTGTGATCTAGGGGGATGAAAGGTAGAGTTACTTAAGTAAAGAATTAATAAATATATACTAGTTGAATAAAACTACAACCAATAAATCCTTTTCTAACTCCATTTTAAAAACAAGTAGTCCCATATGTAAAGTATTCTATTAGCTGTTTTATTGCTCAAGTCTATACAAGGGAATCTTCTCAGACTGACAGTTTATACCTGGGTGAGACTAGATAAGGGAGATAAGACTTAATCCTCTTGTGCCCACATAGAGATTTCAGGCTTATTCCCTATTGTCTTCTCATTCCCAGCTCAGACAATTTCTTTCCTATCTCTCTCTTACAAACATTTCCTTTGTGATATATTCTTGATTACTGTACCTAACCTTCAATCTTGTATTCTCATGCATTTTGATAAGCAGTAGGTGTTTGTCAATTGAACAAAAGCCAAGATTCCATTTGTATAAGTTAAAATAACATTTAGAGCAGTGGTGGAATTCATTTTTTTTTTTAACTACCAATTTGGTGGGCATGGCTGGGGGGGGGTGTCATGTGACTGGGTGGGCATTTTCTGTAAGCCGGGCAATAAAGATTAGACTAGAAACAACGCCAGAATGTTTTTTTCCTGCCTTCCTTACAGGATTAACCTTGTGAAGTGGAAAAAAACAAAAGGAGATTTCTTCTAACAACCGGTTCTCTGAACTGCTTAGAAAGTTTACTACCGGTTCCAGCGAACCTGCTAGAACCTGCTGAATTTCACTTCTGATTTAGAGAGATTCAAACTTCACGCTGTTCATGATTGAACCAAACACCAACTTCAACAGATTATAACAGATTGGGAGTCAGTTAACAATGATCGAAACACTTTGGTTAAGTTATTTAAATTGGCCAGTACAATGTTATCTACCGTAACTATATGCCACTTTATGACTTACTAAAGAGTTGTGGCTGGTTCCCTTCTAACAAGGTTGGTGGTTGCTTGCTGAGATGTCTATTTAACACAAGAGGGGCAAAGGTCATTGGCCACTGTTATCGGTGACCTATCAAAGGCTTTCAGGTACTGGGTAACAGGAAAGAAGTAACTTTCAGATCTAACAACTGCAAACCTAGGTAGATAGGGAATTAAACTTTGGAAGATCCCAACATAGTGTAGTCCAGGGGGTCTCCAACCTTGGCAACTTTAAGACTTGTGAACTTCAATTCCATAATTCCTCAGCCAGCTTTGCTGGGAGTTGAAGTCTACAAGTCTTAAAGTTTCCAAGGTTGGAGACTCCTGGTCTAGTCTAAGAAGATTTTTACTGGTCCAGTGAGGAAACAGCTGGTAGTTCACTTTTATAAATGTTTGAACAAGTCAAAATCCTCTGTAGTTTCTGAACCTATTCTTAGACTAGCAGCATAAAATAAGAGATATTATTACAGAAGATAGAGATCATTGGTGGTATTCAGCCTGGATGCACTGGTTCTAGCGAACTGGTAGTGGCAACCAGCACTTGGCCCCGCCCACGCACCCCTGCCCTATCCTGTCCTATATCCCTTTTTTTCTTTGTAGCTCAGTTGAATCGCACCGAACTGCTGTTTTCTGCGCCTCCGCAGCCTTCCTACTCACCCACTTCACCTCCAGTAAGTTCAATAATTGTAGTTTAGAAGCTGCATAGCAGTGCAGAGGGCACATGTGCACCGAACTGGTAGTAAAACTGGCTGCATCCCACCACTGATATAGGCTGGTAATGATATTTAGAAGAGGGATTTATTGTTTGCTCTCGTTCTTGCAGTAAAGTCGCCAGCCAGTATTAAGTATGATAGAGTGCATGCAATCTTTAGATCTCCCACATGGGTATTTTATCCCATTCATGTTTCATCTATGATCATAATCTCATAGATGGAACATGCACATTAATCAAGAGGAACCTGGTTTCTATTGAACTGCAGGAGAATTGCCAGTGCAGACTGCTTAGTTATTTAAGCCTGTAATGAGGCAGACATTAGACTGCCTAAGCCCTCACAAAACCTCCCATATCATGCAGAAAGCATAGCTTCCAATGTGTCTTAAAACCTTCTAGCACCGTGATGGCAAACCTATGGCACGGGTGCCACAGGTGGCACACAGAGCCACTTTTCTGGACACAGACGCTGTTGGCCAACTTACCTCCAGCTGAGCATGCACATGCGATTGTGTATGCATGCATGCACGATTGCAGAGACCTAACAATCTTCGGGCCTCCACTATGTATGTGCATGATTGCAGCCGGGAATCAAGCTGGTCTCTGGCGCTCTTCTGCGCATGCACATGATTGCTCATGTGTGTGTGAGTGTCTGCACGCAGCATGCATGTATTGCACATGCAAAAGCTACATGGATGCACAGAGGGTGCAGTTGCACATGCAGCGCATGTGGAGGAGCTGCCCGCAAGTGCAGATGGCATGCACAAAGCACATACTTTTTGGCACTCGGTAAGTAAAAGGTTCACCACCACTGTTCTAGCAGTTCACGCTAGATCTGTTTGACAGAAAAGATGGGCCTCTACTCCTAGAATTCCATCCATGCAATAAAAGGCATGTAAGTAATATTGGTTGAATGTCCTTCAGTTTGGCTGAACCAAGATATTGTTCGGCCAAAGGCATTTCTTGAGAAACACCGGGGCAGGGAAAATATCCCACAGCTTTGTACTGTCAACTGCTGTAGTGGAACAGCCTGTATCAGATATCTGAGTGCTCTTTAATGTGGCTGAGATTGGGGTCTGTGTGATCTGCAAAGTCCGTGATTTGCGGAACTACATTTGCAACTCCCAGTAGCATGTTTGAATTTTCAATGATGCAAGCTAATTATCTGTCCGATGGCTTGCCTTTGATTAAGGTTAGAGACAAATGCATATTAATACTGCTTTTGCAGCCTTCTGCATAGAGCATAGAGAGTAAATCAATTAGTGGGGTAACTGTCTTATGCATTGTAGTTAAAGTCTGTGTAACATCCTCTAACTTCTTTAGTAAGTCCTCCTGTACGCAGTCTGGCAAAGCTCCAAAGGTTATTATTTCTGCCTACAGTGGTTCAATCGTAATCCGTTCCTTCTACTTATCTAAATAAACTCCCAAGAACTGGGCTGGTTTGCTTCCTTTGCAACTGGAGGCAGTAGCACCCACTCCTTGTTTTTTCAGTTAAAGCGCTGGTAGCATCTTGATGTAATGACTTGATAAGCAAGGAGATCTGTGTCTTACAAAATACCCACTTTGGAAATATCAAGAAAATAGTCAGCTTGAGCTTCATTTTGAAAAGCATACTTGGGATTATAGCCTGCTTTAATGTCAGCAAAATTACAGCCCATCTTGCTAGGCAACCACTCCACCAAATGTAAGTTAATTTTATAGTAATGACATTAAAGTAGCTAAATTAGTAAATAATATATTGCTTTCTTTGACTCCTTCTTTGTGGCAGCCCCTGAAATATTGGATCACTGCTATCGTGTCACCTCTAGTCCTTCTTTTCATCAAACTAGGCATACCCAGTTCCAGCAACCGTTCTTTATATGTTTTAGCCTCCAGTCCCCTAATCATCTCTGTTGCTTTTCTCTGCACTCTTTGTAGAGTCTCAACATTTACCAAATTTGCAGATGATTGGGCAAAACAGCTAACAAGTTAGAAATTAGAAATAACATTCAAAAAAAATAGAATTGTCGAAAGTAACGAAAGAAATTAAGTTTAGATAAATGCAAAGTTCTTCGCTTGGAAAACAAGGACACAATATGGGGATACTTGCATATTTTTGAAAATAAACTTGGAATAAGTAGTTTGTTTATTTAGTGACTTCAAGTCAGTGCTAACTCTGGGAAACTGCCTGAACAAGTGCCATCAGTTCATTTGGCAAGATTTTTGGGAAGTAGTTGCCATTCCCTTGTTGGAAGACACTGGAAACATGGAGGCTGCTTGGAAGGATGGTTTATTAGTGGAGCTGGAGCAAAAAAAGGGCCCACATGGCTGATAGAAAGAGATTTTATACCCTCTTGGGCTATGACTTCACTTCCTGTTCCTGTGGCAAGGACAAGTATCCTGATTGGTTGTCAGACTCTGATGTGGCCATGATTCAAATTTGGTTGAAGCTTTTGTTTGTGCCATGTGGGGGTTGGGCAATCCCATAATGTCCTGCCACTGAAGGCCTTTTATATTGCAAATAAGGCTAGCTCAGTCTTCCAAATAACCAAAGTATCTGCTGGAGCAAGGGACTGGGGCTGGGGCTGAGTTTCTGTCTTAAGATTTCTATTTCTCTTTTTTAGGGGAAATATTCTGCCTTTTAATATTTTTTTATTTTTCTAGGAGAAGTGTTATGTCTCCACGCATGCACGGGCGGAGTTTCCACTCCGGTCCGCCCGCTCGAACTTCCAAACCTGCAGCTGATTGGCTGCTGGACAGACGATTCCCACTGGCTGGGACTCCCAGCCAATGGGAAGCGTGACAGGCGAAGCCGCGGCAAAATATAAAACCGCGGCTCGCCAGCTTTTCCTCCAGTTACGACCTGCAAAGCTCATCGTGAGTTTTGCTCGCGGCTAGCCTAATAAAGGGACCCTTCACGGTCATCTACTCGTACCCGCGTCTGATGCGTTTTTTAAGCTAGAGAGACCGGGTTTTCGGCCACAACAAGAAGGGTGGTTGATAACTTCCAACAATCTGTTTCCTAGAGTTGAGAAAGAGTGACTGGCTCAAAATCTCCTAGTTATCTTCATTACCTCAGACAGGAATAGAACTCATGATCTGCTAGTTTCTAGCCTGATGCCTTCACAGCTATTCCAAACAGGCTCTCATGTAGTTTATTAAAAATAGAACGTTAATTAGCAGCATGGTAGCAAATGCAATTTTACACACCATCAATGAAAATCTTTCCAAATCACAGGAAGTAATTGTTCCAGAACACCGATTGAGTACTGTCTCCTTTTTCAGCCAATATATTTTAAGAAGGATGTAGAGAAACCAAATCAGGGTCAAAAGGATAATCAGGAGACTAGAAACTAAATCCTACAAAGAGATATTGAAGCAGCTGGGCTGCTTAGCCTTGAGAAAACATGCCTGGAGAAGTGGAGAAATATGATACCATAGTACTCTTCAAATACTTGAAAAGGTATCACATACAAGAAGATCAAGACTGGTTCTGTCTCAGTAGAGAATACTAGATTCAGAATAATGGTTTCAAGAAGACAGATTCAGTGTTTTGAAAAGGAGTCTGCTAGTAAGAGCAATTTAGCCCTTGAACTATAACCTAGAATAAGAGGGGAGTTCCCCTTTACTCAATGTGTCAAGCCCCTTCAACTCTATGATTTTGTGCTTCTGCAGTGTATATTACAGTGTGTATGTGTGTGTGTGTCCTTTTGAATATATATGCAAAATAATTTAGCTGCAGTGTATTTTAATTATTATGTATTGAAATCATTTTATAAATTCAAAGTCTCCCCAATAGAGTTATGGCCAGGGTATGTCATTACATTATAATAATTTTAAAATGAGTATATAATGTCTGAAAGGAAGAAGGTAACATAGCTTCCTTTGGATTACTTCCTTTGTCTTTTGTCTTTTGTTTGGTCTCATAAAATGCTGAAATAATCAGCAATAGTAGTGCTAACTGTGGCTTATATTCAAGAGATCACAAAGGCCGCCATTATTCAGCCTGAAAAAGAGACACAGTATATCTGATGAGGTGTTTATAAATCACAGTGATGATGGAACTGTGTCTTTTTCATCTATAGAATGAGAAAAAAAGTACTTTGGGATGGACAAGGAGGGATAAAAAGAAACATTTCCACACCCAGTGGGTAGATTTAAAAGCCAATCCACTTAAAATATAACAGTGAAGGAAAGCGATGGTGGGATGCAGAGTTACAGGAACAAGCAAGTCAGTTAATTGATGCAAACTAGTTAGAGTGGTACTTTAGTAATACTCTCGTTCCACTTTTAACAAAACATACATTTTCAATACCAACATATAATTCTGAGAGGGGGACTTCTTAACAAAACAGTTTTATGGCATATTTAGTTCATCATATATGGTACATTTCAAGACTGCCATGTATAAATAAGAAATTCATTCACATCCTTATTTATTTATTATTTATTAATTCAATTTATATACCGCACCCTCTCCCGAAGGACACGGGGTGGTATACAGCCATTAAAACACATAGAATAATAATTAAAAATGAATTAAAATAATTAAATTATGGCTAATCGATTAAAAATACAGTTAAAAGTTTTTAAAATTCCAATTAACAAAAAACC
>JAEANM010007726.1:0-15817 GCA_017656035.1 Myanophis thanlyinensis | reverse complement strand
CTCAAAGTTAAAAGTATGAAGCAATCAAGATTTATAAACTCATCAACTTTTTAATCATACTTTCATCTTCATATATGAATTGTATATGGAACAACATATAACAATATATTTGTTGGGGTGCATTCATGTATTTATTTACCATGCAAAAGTCACTGGATTTCCCTAGGCCCTCCACGTACAAAGGAACACATGCAGTTGAGTAATTTTCAGTCATTTCTCATTGTGTATTTGCAGACGATGTACTATCTCAAACATTTTGAAAATACGATGCAATTATTTACTATGTTGTAATATGAAATATCTGCAGGCTAGTAATTACTCCATACCTGATCCTAAGAAAATAATAAAGTAAAGCAAGAAAATAACTCAACAGAAGCCTTCCCTTCAAACTTTTTCCAATATGAAAAGCACATTCGGTAATATAGGCAAATATCAAACCTGTTACATCAGAGTTATAGTATTTGCACACAGGCATGATGGGGGCAGGCCATGTCAATAGCTGCTACTCCTTAAGGGGAGTTTGTAGAAAGGAGCAAACATTGTTACCTGCCTAAGAAGATGGTTTATGGGGCTCTGCCTGATCATGCAATACTCTGTGCATCCTCAACAAAGTTTGCATGAAAAGTCTTTGGAGCAGTGCTTAGAAATGACTGGATGACAACACCAGGTTATCATTGGAAAATAACTTAAATTGGTTAACAACATTTGATCCACTGAGCAATTTAAAACTGATGTGGACAACTGCAATGTAGCATGCCTCAAATCAGAGTCTGGATGCTTCAAATGTGGTATTGTGATGATGGAACACGCATTCTTTTAAAATCCTTGGAGAAGTTGGACTCTTCTTCAGTTTCACAGAGATCCTTAGACTATTGTTTGCAGTGCATTACAGAAACTAAAAAGATTCCAGAACCAACTCCAATGCCCTTTAATATCTCTTTGTCCCATCACTTCCCAGTTAGCTCATGTTGCTCATATGAAACATCACTTCTATCACTCATGTCCCTTGCTAGATAGAAGCAAATAATGCTGCCATGTCTGTAGTGAGGTTTCACACTAATATTACATATTAATATAACATATGGCTAACTGAATATTTATGTTGATCAGATCAATCTCATTTAATAAGAAAAAAACTAGAACAGTATAGTCTAGCTAGCACCACATTAATTTAGTAGAAACCAGACTCTCCAATCACCTACAAAACAAGCATGATTTTGGATCATTTTCTTTCACAGTGTTGTTGAAATGACAGAATGGGAGTAGAAGATACATGCTGTTGTAAACATTTGGGATAAAACTGGTAAATGTAATTAAAGACCAAGAAATGTTTAAGTACAATTCTGTAATGTCCCAAGGAAACATCTGTAGACATTTGCATAAAGTTCATCCTTGCCCATTGAAGCAGATTTCACTTACTGAAGCAAAATATGTTTTATTTCATGTCATTGAATAGCAATGATAAAGTTTAAAAATTAAAAGTACCAGCAATTTTACACCACTTCAGTTTAATTACCAGCAGGAACTTCTCAGAAAACACTGTTGATTCTAAGTTTTTTATCTTCATATAGTGATAGCACACAAAGAGATGCCCACTGCCTTTCACTCTATTTATGTGCTCTAATTTTTCATTTTCTTTCCTCTGAACAGCAAGGATTTACTTGCATTTATTGGCTCACAAGGACTAAAACATAACTATACAGTTTTAACAACCCTACAGGGTGTGTGTAATAGCTTTTCCTGAAAAACTAGGTAAAGTCAAGTCTATAGATGAAAATAATGAAACAGGCCATATCTCCCATTGC
Source organism: Myanophis thanlyinensis (assembly GCA_017656035.1). Classification (NCBI taxonomy): domain Eukaryota; kingdom Metazoa; phylum Chordata; class Lepidosauria; order Squamata; family Homalopsidae; genus Myanophis; species Myanophis thanlyinensis. The sequence continues at coordinate 14,012 of JAEANM010007726.1, read as the reverse complement.
TTTTTTTCCTTTAGGACAGCATGAAATAAGATCCCTGACAAATCTTATTTGAGAGCAGAGTACAAATTTGCATCTTGCTCACTTTACATCTGCACAAAAATCCATAATTATTGACAGTGGTTATTCACATGTTTAGTTCTACTTTTACTAATTGTATGGCCTAAAATTAATTCCAGGAGACACCAATGTTAAAATGAGAAATATATCTGATCAGTTAGATGATGAAGCATGACACCTGGTATCATTTATAATTGTGTTGGAATTGGAAGCCAGCAGTTGCCATGTGACTGGTCCTATACTGCAAGGCATCAAATATCCATTAACAGAGAAACCCAAATGTTCTGGAATATCTCTGCCAGTCCATGATAAGGATGGGCAGTTTGCAACCTGGGGACCACATGCAGTTTTCAAATTTTCTTCTATAGCATCAGAGCTGTCCTGAGATTTTGTCACAGAATCAACATTACATTCTCTCAGTTTCCACAAACCAAACTAAACTGACACCCTACCAAAAATGCAGATGAAGGACCTTCGTGCACTTGAGAGTTTGAGGCTAGCATGTATCACTGAGCATCTTAAACATCAAGTGCCAACCACTGGACAAATATTCTTAGATACTTTTCGGCATTGGGATCAGCTTTGTCAAACAGTAAGTACAGAGGTAGAAATGAAGTTGCCATTAAAAAGTCTACTTGTGTACTTGTGCATCAAATATAAAACAATAAAGCATAAATGGGAATTGTTGAGGCATTAACACTTACCAATACCTGAAAAATCAGGATTAGGATGATGTTAGTTTTCCAGCTACAAGCACTGAGAAATAAGACTGTTACTTTTTCATAAATCAAAATTAATTTGCTAATTTTGCTAATGTTACACTTTTAAAAGCTATTGTAATACAGATAGCAAGAAACCATTGCTCTGTGCTTTTGGAAATTTAATTAAATGTTCACGTCCCTGATGGCTTTTAAAGAAGAGCCTTTCAAACTGTGGTTTAAACCTAAGCAAATAAACTTGATTTTAACTTGACATTTACACTGGGACTTGAAGATTCCCCAGGAGAATGATCTATGTCGATTCCTGTTTCATGTTTCTTTTGGGGACCCTGAAGTCAATTTTGATTCTATTGACCCTTGCTCGGGTCATTTACTCCCACTTGGATGCGATTAGTGGGTATTCCTCAGGTTTCTGTGGGGTGTCTTTCAGCCTTACGGAGAAAACCTTTAAGCAGGCACACAGGGAAGAGCCTTTCATCATTTGGATCTAAGATGTGGCAAGTCATTTAGTCAAAGTGGGCAGATTCCAAATGTCATTTTCTTTTGCTGAGATACAATCATCGGTTTTGAGCTAAGACTATATGAAGCAATGGAGAAAAGGCAATGATCAGTGCAAAGTAAATTGCAAGATGATTACTTAGATTCTGTTAAATGATGCTGGGGAATAAAAAAGGAAACAATGTAAGCAGCTGAACATTGCTGAGATTTCTTTCCCTGATGATATATGCTTCAAAATCTCTTCAACAGGTTAGGAGGTGATATTTTTCAGAAGGATTTAAAGCATAAGCATTACTTGCTATAGCAATTTAAATGTTCAAAAATATTTGCACTTCCTAAATTGTAAGCCTAATGAACAAATTGGGAAAATTTAAGGTAAAAGTCTCTGAAACGTATTTATATAATAGCGTCTGTGTTTTCTACACGAGCAACATTACTATGTCATAAAGAGGACTGCAAACCGTGTAAATCATAGCCTTTCTATTTTGCAGTGTATACCTTAAAAGCTGCATGTGTTACATTAATAGCATATGCCGTGAATATGAGCTGAGTATTAAAGATGGCTATATTGTTTTTTGTGATACCGTAGTAAAAGTTGTCAATGTATGCAAGATAAATACATAAACATTTTCTAATTTCTAATTATCAATCAATTAGTGGGTAATTTAATTCAACCAATTAAAGTATTTTAAATTCATTAACCATTTAGTTTGAATTGATTAATGTACATATTTATACTTTCAAAATCAACTAACTTTTGAGATAATTAAGTGTTATATTCGTGCAATTGTTATCACTGCTAGAAAGAAAGCTATCTTTATTATTTTCTTTTTTATTCCCCACTTTAAGAAGTAACCTAAAGAATCAATAAGTGCATATGCTATTGCTTCATTATAATATTTATTAGTGAATTAGGTAACAGTTTTAGCTGATTCACTTACTGAAACAGATCTCTAGATAAACATTATATCTGCACATGTAAGTCCATTATGCTGAATAGGTATTACTTTCACCCAGCAAGATCCACAGATTGGTGTATGTATCAAAAAAAGTCAGTGGTTACAGGAGCATGAATATATCCCTGCCTTTTTATACATTCAGGCAACACCAATTTCCATTTTATATCAAAAATAAGAGACTGCCCTATACTGCCCAATTCACATGTAATTATTTTGATGGAAAAATGCATTTCCTATTGGATAACCAGAGTTCACTACCTGAATTGACTTCTAGTATAAAACAGTCCTACAGGAATTTGAAAAAATGAGGACAGCTCAGATCAGAAAAGAAAAGAAAAGAAAAGGTGCTTTAGACTACATGGCAATATAAGAAGCACTTATTGGCAACTTCTTCAACAAATATGTCTTTTCCTTTGATTACAGTGCAGCTGCAGAAAACAGCTGCAAGATCCTGGAAACATTTAATTTCTTTAAGAAGTTGTCCAACAGGGTCATGTCCATGTCCATGAATGTGCTGAATCACCTTTTCCCTTCCCAATAAAAATGTAACACAACATAGTTAGAAAAGCACAAACAACTGAATTCTTCAGCTTTAGTACAAACACTTATCAGCAAGACAAGAAACATCTGGCTTCTTAATGACTCACTTTATTTAGGCATATAGTATGCCATTTGCTTACTTGAGTGCAATTGTAGCAAGAATGCTCCAATATAAGGTAAAATCTCCTTGAACTCAAATCCTGGTGACCTCATGGACATATTCAGGTCAGTGGTGGAATCCAATTGGTTTTGCTACCTGTTTGATGTCTATATGCTTTGCTACCACGCAGCTTCTAAATGCATGTTTTTTAGAAGGAGACAGTCCGGGTGATTAGGAAGGCTGCAGAGGTGCACAAAACAGCTGATCTGGGTGATTCAGGTAAGTAAAAAAAGAAAAAAAGAAGGGAATATAGGACAGGAAAAGGCAGGGGTGGGTGAGTGGGCCAAACTTCGTTGCCGCTACTGGTTTGGTAGAACTGGTGTGACCAAACTGAATTTTACTACTGATTCAAGTAGTTTCTTTCTCAATAGTACACAAGAGTTTTGTCATTATGTTCTTCCAGGATGGTTTTTTTTTAAACTTTGGAAAACCTTGGAATTCCTTGGTCATTTCCTTTCCAAGTATTAAACAAACATGATCCTGCTTAGCTTCCAAACATAAACCAGATAATCCACTGCTGCCACCTGCTGAGGTCCTCCATGAGCGGATTGGACATTATGCAATTACATCTGAATTTGGACTACATGAACATCACACAAAGGTTCAATTTCCAGTGCTACTCTAGATAATTGATTATATTTATTTTTGACATATCTAGACATAGAACCTCAGAGTTTCTGCTATAACTTACCAGCTTTTAAACAGCTTCTCATTTGCCTTCCTATACTCTCTTTACATGCCCAGTGCTGCGACATGTTTCCTGAACAATACACATCTATGCATCCTTCCATTAATGTCACTGATGATTTCGGCCAAGAGGTATCCCTTAGAGAGCTGCTTTCAGGGTAGGTGTGAATACAATTCATAGATTTGTCTTAATATAAATAAATTGCATGGAGCTGTCAGTGCTGCTGCTGAGGTACTGCACGAATATCTGAAGAAAATAACTATAGTTATTATGATGAATTCTAGTCTTTGACCTTAATAGCTACCTTTTTGCAGCTAATAAAGTTGTAAAGCTTTTATATGAAAAATATAAACCAGGCACCCTAACATTTACACATGAATAAATGAATGTTGGTGAATCGGTATTTTTGCTTAAACCTCAACAATTCCGCACCCATGTAAGCAGTTGTACTATTGCATAATGCCAAAAAAAGTAACGATGACAAAAAAAAAATCAGTCAATACTCAGTGCTTTTATAGACTCTTTGGGAGTGTCTTTATTGTTCTTCAGGTTACAATGACACTTAATGGCCTGAATGCCCAAAATTTATATACTCTATTCACATGATTAGAGACGTCATCTTCTGTCAGCTTTATCTCACTGCTTTCTTTCTTTTTCTTATATAAATCTCCAGATATCTCATACCATGATGTATAAAAAACATAGCGTTCAACAATATTTTAAAACACAAAACACCATTGAAAAAACTTGAATTTCTCATAGCAGCCTTGGGAAAAGCTTTTGATATAGTTCACCTTAAATGTTATGAAAATTAAATTCGATAATGTAATTTTGGAATATTTTTAGAATATCTTTTTTGTTTTTATTAAAAGGTTTAAAATATGGTATCTGCGTTCCACATTTTAAATGATTATAAACAAATTCATTTCTAAATCCAATAAGATGCGTCACAAACTAATGAAATATGTATTTAATGTCCTTTTCTAGTTAACTTCATTTTGGAAGCACTGGCTTACTTTATCAAACCATCAAATGGCCTATGGGGTTGAAAGAAGTCTGGAAATTAACACACATCGCACTGATACAATATGAAAATGATATTTTGGGACTTAATAATTATCAAGTTTCTTTACTTAAATTTGTAGATGTAATGCAATAGTTTAATAAAATGACAGGCTATTCAATTAAGTGGAATAAGTTTAATATATTTCCAATATCATCTAAGGCAAGGTCCCCAACCCCAAGCTGAGGCCTACTACAGGGCATTGAGCCTTTCAGAACTGGGTCGCAGAAGTGGTGGGCGAGTGTGTGCTTGCATCCTCACTTGCATGAGCAGTGGGTGAGCATGTGCACATGCGTTTCATTTGTGTGAGTGGCAGGCACGCTTGCCCTCCACTCATGCAAATGGAACCGTGCACGCATGCGTGCTTGTCCATTGCTTGTGTGGAAGCATCCCCTCCCCCGCACCAGTCCACAAAGCTGGAAAGATTGGGGAGCTCTGGTCTAAGGCTTCTGAGAAAATCTGTAAACCATGGATTCGTGTATGTATCTTGGAATAACAATTCCTAGGAAAATATCACTTTCTTTGCTGGCTAAAGGCCATAATAAAATTGAAAATTGAACAATTTAAAATATTTCAAATTGTTTAATTCAGGTTCGTACTGATATAAATAGATGACTAAAATTTTCCATTAATTTATCTGGAAGAATGTTTGAAAATGAGTATTTTTCAGATTAATATGCATTTTAAGGGAATTTTTAAATTAATTCATTTTTGGGATAATCACAATCTAAACATGTTGGTTTTTTTATTATCATTGTTATTATCATTGGATTATAAAGTCAGATAAATTACCCATACTCTAGACTAGCTTATTTTTAATGACTTCTTTTAACTTCTAATGTACTGCAAAAAAGTGGAATATTTAAAACTACACAAAGGCAATACTTATTAAAACACTTTCTAATCTAGTTTGTAAAAGTTTTGAAACTGTCAAATGAATTATGGTAGAAAGTATTTTGAAAAACTCTAAACCTGCAGTTTATTTTTGTAGAAATCTGAAGACTTTTATAAAAATGGATATTATAATCAATATAAATAAAAGAAAATATAAAAGTGGAATATTCTGTATGACAAATAAATGGTTGTGTTTAAAGGAATATTTAAATATGTTTCAGAATCTCAGACAAGTTATTTATTATTATTATTTGCATATTCATGGAACACCACAGTAAACATTGAATAAAAACAGCTCTTTTATGCTGGAGATGTATTTGAGAGGATGCTTGCATGCATTATTTGGATTTATTCTTGAACTGTCTCATTCTGGTCTAATATTCAAATTACTATTAATATAATTATGGGAAGAAGGGAAAAAGCTGAAATATGTTAATATGATGCTAAACTATATAAAAACTTGGAATTTATCAATTCATGAAGAACTTTGGACTTACTGAGCATAAGTCCTTAAAGATAAATCTCAGCAAAATTCCATGCTTTTGACTAATTAATCTTTACTTGTCCAGACAATGCCTTTGGTCAGCTAGACAGTACCACAACAAGTGTCAGGAAACTCAATAGCTGTTTTAAAAAGACAGTGCATCAACATTGCAAAGGCTGGATTCTATTAGTGAGGAGAAGCTTCCTGTTTTTCTTCTTCCTCTGCGAACATAGTCATCAATATCATTTGTCATATAAAGACATAGGCAGGGATTGGCTGTTATGAGAGATAGCAGCCCCTTTCTTTTCTGGAACAGTTACTGAAATGAAAAATGATGTCATCATGTTGATTTTTTCCACAACTAGAGGGTCTTTTAATAAAATGAAGTGGGGATGGAAAAAATTGGAATGTAATGGTTCGTTTTGTTGGTAAAAATATACATCTTTGCATGCTTTTTTTTTTTTGGTTACTAGTGACAATGTCACATGGAAATGTTTTGTTTTCTTCCACATCACTGTTCTCTCTCTTTCTCTCTCTCTCTCTGTGTGTGTGTGTGTGTGAAAAGAGAGATCTGTGTCTGCTATTTTAGCAGCAGCTACTATAATTATTTTCAATAATTTTGGTGTTCATTTTATTCACACTCATTTCTTATAATTTGTGTTGAACTCAAGGTAGCTTATCTTTGAATAATCGGATGATTGGGCTGTTAATATAATACTGTTATAACAGTAATATAAAAGGGCAATATATTTACTAGGTATACAAAACTGTTTATAGTCAAAAATATCAGTTGGTAAACAGTGCTACAATGATACTGTTTAAACTGGTTATTACAGGTTATTTATCTGAAACTTATTCATTTATAGTAAATTTACTTTTTGTTTCCTCAAAAGTCTTGTGGGCAAGGTATTATTATCTCTATTTTTTTAAACCAGAAGGTGAAAGAAAAAGGTAGAATGAATTGCTAAGACAACCCACTGTAACAATCTGGTGAGAAGTACTTAATATCCCTGTTTTTCAGCCCCAAACTGAAATCTAGAGAGAAAATCTAAAGAAAGGCATGAATGATTATTAGCTAACCAACTTCACCATCTGAAAAACAAATGACCCTTTTCTATCTATTCAATATATCAATGAAAGGATGCAATATAAATTGTAAAAAAGAAATGGTAACTATTCATAACTATGTAAATATTCAAGTCTGCCTGCTTAAAATTAAACTAAATATGACAAATGACAACACATTTTTACTTCAGATTTATAGCTTTGGCTGTTTTCCAAGTTTTGATTTCCAAGTATCTATTTTTCATTCATACTGATTTTCTTTGGGGTTGTCTAATAATATAAAGTAGGTACAAAAATGAACAAAAATATAATTGTAATCAATTCAGAGCCCATTCGCATCAATCTGGGAGAGTTTTAAAAAGATGAGAACATATTTTTAAAATTGTACTGGTGAAGTATTGCTGGTCATTCTGTTATTCTTTCTTTTATCAAAGGAAATTAATTTATGAATTTAGGATATACGTAGAGTAATATGCTCATTTGATAATATATTAAAGGACAGGTACTCAGTATTTATATCTAGTGGGTTGACTTATAGTATAGATGCTTAAAATAGATATAACTCAAGACTGCATTCATATGTATACATGCCTGTAATCAGTGGTGGGCAAGAAATATTTCAGCAACCAGTGTGCTGCAAATGTGAGTGTGTGCACACACATGCGTGCACACAGCTTTCGTGCATGTGCATGCACAGCACTCAGTGAGGCTTTTGTGCATGCGCATGGCTTCCACACATGTGCACAGCTCCAGGCCCTCGCTGAGGCTTGTGTGCAGCTTCCATGCATGCACACACACATCTTCTACCATGTAGTGAGGCTCAGCCGAGCAGCCTTTTGGGCCCTGCTCTGGGTTGTTGCCTGCTTGGCCTCCCCTCCATCTTTGCTCTCTAGGGCAGTGGTGGCTTCTTTCTGTTGCTGCTGTTGCTGGGAGAGCATTATGTGCAATTTAGCAACTGTGAGCTGCTGCTTTCCTCTAAGTCCCATCCGGAAAGCGATGTGGCACAGAGAAGCAGCAGCCAGATTGAATGCTGTTTCTCTCTGACACAGCGCTTTCTGGATGGGACTTACAGGACCCAAAGTGGTGGCTCAATTTCACAGTGCTGCACAAGATGCTCTCCCAGCAAGAGCAGCAGCAGAGAGAATCAGCTACCGACCCGGAGAGCACATGAAGCATCTCTGCAAGTGATCGAGGCTCAGCAAGGGCTGGAAGAAGCAGCTGCAAGGTCTCTGCTGCAGCGCTTTCCAGATGGGACTTCTTACAGGTAAGAAGAACCTTTTGTTCCCAAACTGCTTTGACACAGCCCCTCACAGCCCTTCGGCCTAGTGAGGCAGGCCACAGGCTGGATAAATTGCTTTGGCCCAGAAGACCATAGTTTGAGGCCAGAGGGGAGTGGTGCATGTGGGCAGAGGCCTCCGGGGAAAGGCCGGAGCTAGGGACTAGACCTTCCCTCGACCCAGCTGAGTGGGCAGCATGTGGGTAGAGGCCTCAGGGCAAGACTGGAGCCAGGGACTAGCGCTTTCCCCAACCTGGCTGAGTGAGTGGTATGCTTACCTTCGGTGAGCAGAGCGGGTGAGGCGCAGAAATTAGCTGGGCCAAGTGGTGACAGCGAGCTATAGAGTGTGGTGCAGGATGGGATAGGCGGGGCCAGCCGGTGGTGTGATTTTCTGGTTCTCCAAACTGCGCAGGGCCAGAACAACTGGTTCGGGTGACCCGGTCCAACCCGGCAGCAACCCACCTCTGCATGTAATGTTTTTGATGAATTTGAGAAATAATCTACAGATATGCTTCCAATTTTATATTAGGATAATGGTCTCTGATTAATTCTAGAATTAGAATGTGTCCCTAAATACTTCTTTTGACCTTGAAATGTGATTTGAATTATGCAACTGTTCTTTCATTTTGAGATTTTTAAAGAGAGTCTAGGCAACCTTTGTATTTTTGTGGACATCCTATATTTCTGTTAATTAACACATTTCTCTTACCAAAACCATAAAATCCATTAAACAGAGAAAGATGACATGACTGCAGAGTATCTTTTGACTGTTATCATTCTGAACTCTTCATCTTACTCTGTCAATACCAGTATATCTCTCTCATTTATTGCAATTTTTAAAAATATTTTTATTGCTTTTTTGCATAGTGACAAAAAAAGAAAAACAAAAGAAACAAGACACAAAAATGCATACATAGAAAATATACACATATATATCTAGTACTTTAAAAATGAGAGGAAAAATACAACAGAAAAATATCATATGAATATATATTGTAAAAAACTATTACAATTCTATATCTAATTATCTAATGTAATAATTATTCAGACACATACACTTTTCTAATACACATATAGCTATTATGTTTTAACTTACTGTATTTCGTATAAGTGACTCCTATATTTCATTATATTTATCCATACAAAGTTTACCTTATATGCAATCTGTTCATATAAATAAGTGTAATCAAATCTCCAATCTATTGAGTAAATGGAGGCCATAGTTGTATCTTTCCAATGTTGCAGTCTGAGTCTTTTATTAGGGTAAGGGCATGCAAATTTATCTTGTCCAGTTGTCACATTCTATTAATCAGGTATGTTATTCAAGACAATATTATCCTCTGAAAATGTTAACTTTTGTTGCAGTTACATTTATATAGACTTTATCCCAAAATTTACTAAGCACAGGACATTATAAAAACACGTTTTAAGAAGCATTGTCTTTTCGTTCTTACATCTTCAGCAAAATGCTATCTTAGGCAATCCTTTTCTTTAGAGACATAATGGAGTCCAATAAATTTGAATTTGTATTTGGTTATCTTCTTCCATTCTTTTTCTTCTATTCTGCTATCTCTAGGTACTACGATGTCCTCTATCCAGACTTTTTTGTCTTTATGATTTGTTGCACAGTCAGCCAGATGTTCAGATTTGGCATTTTTATTCTCTTATTGAGTCTTTCCCAAGTACCTGATAGGCAGATGTGAATGTTGATAGTATTAAAAGAATTGTCATAGGATTTAAGCTGTTCCGAATAAAGCTGCCTTTTGAAATTGACTGATGATTTTGTCAATGCCAATGGTGTTCAAGTTGCTCCAGTTGTTTTGGGATTGCTTCCAAGGTGTCTATTGATATTGGTGCTACCTTTGCTTTCTTTTGCCACAATCTTTCTATTTGTAGGTCCTTGTATTTTGTTATCTTCTCCAGCTCTTTTTCTTCTGTTCTGTTGTTTCGAACTACTGCTATCTAGATATTTTTGTCTTTCTTATTGACAGTTGTTAAGTCTGGGGTGCTATGTGGCAGGTACCTGTCGGTTTGAATTCTAAAGTTCCAGAGAACTTTAACTTCTTCATTTTATATTATTTTTATTATTTTGTAGTCATATTATTATTATTATTTTGTAGTCCGTCTGCGTGAACTTTTTGTGGCAGACAACCAAGTGCTCCACTATTTTTCAGCTTCTTTGTAGAGGCAGCACTTGCTGTCTTTTGCTCTCTTCTCAATTTTGGTTTTGTATGCATTTATTCTTATGGCTTGGTCTTGTGCAACCAGAATTTGCCGTTCTGTCTTTTTCCTGCTCTTATCCATAGCCAGATCTTGTTATTATCCACTTTGCTTATTATTTTCTTTTTAATCTACTGGCCATGTCATACTTTGCCTTCCCCTATTTCTTTTCTGTTCTTCATTGGTTTTTCCTGTAGGCCGGTTTTGTCTTTCCAGAAGTCAGTAAGCTTACCTGGTATATACATTCATTGCATCTTCTTCATTGTCCTTCACATATTCTTCCAATGCTATTTTTATTTCTTCAATCATATGATATACTTGCAACATTCCACACCCACCTATTTTCTTTGGTAGATAGAGTCTGTCAACATCATTGCATGGATGAAAGGCATGATTCACTGTCATTATGTTTTGGTCCAGTCAACTTCTGGTCTAATCAACTATTCCAGCTATGTATTTAGTGACTGGAATTGCCTAGATGTTAACTGCTTTGATGGTATTTCCTCCACTGAGTTTGGACTTCAAGATCTTCACTCTCTTGATGCATTCATTTCTATCCTTTTTCTTAACTTCAAAGTGTTTGATCTTGTCAGCCTGATGGCTGCCCAAGTATTTGTAGTGACCATCTTCATCAAGACTCTTGATGTTATTTCCATACAGCATCTTGATTCCTTCAGTTGTCACTATTTTCCTCTGTTTGATGGTGAGTATGGCACATTTGTCCAGGCTAAACTCCATTGTAATATCTTGGCTATATATACGATTGGACAGTGTTGAGTGTTGAGCAGTGATTTTATTTTAGATGGTGTTTTTCTATACAGCTTCAGATTGTCTGTATGAAGGAGATGTTATAGCCTGGCAGAAGTTTCTAATGTTTGATAGCCATGGCCTGAGTTATTCAGTTTTGTTGACAGAAGAATCAGTGCAAATACAAATAATAATGGTGATAGCAAATCTTCTTGAATTATTTCTCTCTTGATATTAACTTGTCCCAGTCTATCTCAATGGTTCAGCAACTGTGTCTTTCATTGTGCCACTGATCTTTGCACAAAGCTTCTGATGTTTCTACTAACTCTTAGTGCTTATTTATAAGCACTTGATTATTCAATCATGTGGCAAGGAGTTAAATGATTTCTTGTAATGAAACCATGCTACATTGAAGTTGGTGTTCCTTCTCTTACAGTTTTTCAAAATCATCTTGCCAGTTAGGAGCTGATCTGCTAATCTGCATCATTTGCCCCATCATTTAGCAATTAGAAATTTGTTGATGAGTAGGTAATAGGCCTATAGTTGCCTGGTGTTGCACCCTTTGCAGGTAGATTCTCTGCAGCTCTTCATTTATGGATTGGCAAAAATGTTTCTGATTGGATTGAAATTGGGATTCCACCTATCAAGCTAGTATTTGCTGGGATATAGCTTTTATTTGTTGTTTTATTATTTTTGATGCTTTTTTGATCTTCCTTATTTCTAGGTGATATTTCTTAACTTGGTATTCTTTGATCTTCTTGTTCTTCAGTTTTTCTTTCATCTGTTCTAGCTTGGTTGCATCTGATCTCTGTTTGCTGATCTTACTTTCCAACTGATCTTTTCATTTTATTTTATAGGCTTTTCTTTCTTTGTTGATTTTGCATCCCAGGTATTTAGTTATAACTGCAACTGTGCTGTACATTAGCTGGTTTGTTTCTTGAGTGATTTGCTGCTTATATTTGATATTACAGCATTGGCAACCTTATTCTGTTGTTCCTTTGCTGTTTTAGATACTCATTTATTCTTTAAATTTTTCTACTTCTTTAGAGGACTTTGTTCTTTCCGAGGCAGAGGGGGTGCTTAATTTCCAAATGAAAACAATTCAATAGCTATGCTGACTTGCTCCGGTGCCAACTTTCTTTAGTTTGCCTCTACAGTCTGAATTATTTCTGGCAAGGGTCTGCTTTCTTTTTCCTGCATAGATCTTTGCATTCCTTCCAATTCTGTTTCTGTGAATACTTTATTTCATCTTATAAATCAATATTAATTTGTTCTATTATTTCTTATTCTGGATGCTGTTCTTTCCAGAATTGTCACATTTTTCTTCTTCTTGTTGGGCTTGATTTCTGATAACAGATCACTATTTCTTTGTTTTCAATCTCTGCATATTTGCAATAGATAAACCACCTTTCCTTCCAGTAGTTCTATAGCTGCGGGCCTTGGTTGCTCAGTCAACAATCCTGAGTCTTGTAGCTCATTTTTCACCAGATGCCCCTGAACTCCAACACCTAGTGTGGTCCTTGTTGACCCAAGTGATGACTGATATGTTTCTGTAAGTTACATTTCATCATGGTTTTTATAAGAAAGATACTCTCCATTTGTCTCCTCAGACCTGTTCAGTTGGGTTGAACCTCTTCTCTTCTTCAGAGCACATAAGTCCCACAACCACATCAAGATATGCCTCACTGGGGGGTTATTATTACTCTAGCTAAACAATTTTGAAGATTTTACTGCAGTGCTCCAATACGCTAAGAAAATAAATAGGCAATTTAAATATATGAAAAGATGGTTCTCAAAAGTCAAAAATCTTCAGGAGCATCTTGTTTTAGAAAGTAGCATGTTATGGACACAGCTCAGGTTAGGACTTTATTCATTATTATTCTTCATAATTGTGTTTCTGTCAACTTTTATTTTACTTGTCAAACAGGTACAAGATAACAAGTATAGGTATGAACATGAAGACAACAAAGGGAGTAAATACAAGTAAATGGGGACAGTAAGACAGGGACGGTAGCCACGCTGATGCGCTTATGCACACCCCCTTTATGGACTTCTTAGAAATGGTGTGAGGTCCATGGTAGACATTTTTATTAATTTATTACCTTGTATTCTATGTCAGATTGATAAAATGAGTAGCTTACTCCAATGATCAACACAAATCCACATTAATAGCTAAGCTACAGAAAATGTAGCCTATTTTATCATTGTACATACTGTAATATAATATGTATAAGTTGTAGATAATGCAGAAAACGTTATTGTTAAATACTTGCTGTGGATAGGCTTGTTTCCTCCAAATAGATTAGCTTATGAATGTGAAATCCAATCCATAGTATAAGAAATACTGGTCCAGGAGGCAAGGCTTGATTGTAGTAAACATATTTCATTTGTATATGAAATATTTATGCTGATATATACACAAGTATAAATGTATTAGGAAATTCTTTTTCATGCCATACTGTATACTGTTAAGTATGAGAAAGGCTTTAAATGACATTAATGACATTACTGTAGCTGATTTTCTGTGAAAATAGTACTTACAAGTGTTGCACAGTAGTCACTATACATTAATTCCCTCTCCCATCACTTAATTGCATCACCCTTTAAGATAGACATATAATGTAATTAGAGATTTGAACAGT
>JAEANM010007725.1:5229-17520 GCA_017656035.1 Myanophis thanlyinensis | reverse complement strand
GAGATCATCCACCAATGCGACCAAGGCCGTCTCCGTGCTGAACCCAGGCCTGAAGCCCGATTGGAGGGGATCTAAATTTTACCTCTGATGTGCCAGTATTTCATTTACAAGCAACAGAAAAGTTTAACCCATTCAAATCTTGACTGTAATGTGTGTGTGACTGTGTGTGTTTGTGTATGTGTCAGACACATATTTTCATGTGACAATTCACCTAGACAATTACAATGGTGTCACAATGGTGACAGTACACAAGAAACCCAAGGTTTGGAAACACCATTATCAGCATTATCTAGTAACATACATATCTAGTATTCATTGCAAATTGGTTTTTCATCTGTGGCTTCTGAGGAAAAAGTCACAGTAAGAAGAAATGAATAATTATTTCTGACACAACACATTTTACAGACCTTGGCTTTTGAACACTGAGACAATTGTGTCTCCTGACATATATGATGAAGTGTTTTATATAAAATTTATCCAGGTAAAATAGTAATTGGTTCCTTTATCACTAGGTTTCTGAGTTTTTATGTTCCCAGCTGTCACACAAAAAAGACAATCTATGGTAAAAAATTGGCCATCTGAAAATATTCTTCTACTAAAAGTGATTATTGAGTTCAGTAGTATTAAAGTTATTGTTAGTCACATTTTAAGTAGATAATGCTGATGATGCTACAAAAACAGTGCTGAAACCAGGCCAACATACTAAACATGTCAGCCATCTTTATAAGTAGCTCTCTGAAGGCCAACACAGAGACTGAGAAGAAGCTTCTTTCCACAGGCAACCAGAAACCACAAGAACACTCAAGACTATAACAGGAACCACAATTGTATCTCATTCCTACCTTCCCAACTATTCCTAACTTATTTCCTATCCTATCCTCCCATTTTGTCTAGACTTACTCTCCTGCCCTACTATCAGTTGTGGTTGTGGGTGGTCACATAAGCATTTAACTGCATATCGTACCATGTATGGCTGTGTATGTGACCAATAAAATTTGAATTTAAATTTGAATTTGATTTTAAATAGTAAGATAAAGAGCAATGAGTAACTTAATTTTAAGTATTAAGAAATAAAAACTACATTCCCACTTTGGGAAAGATAATTTGCATCCTATAGTTCTGAAGAAATATGTGTTATGGAGAAACTATGACTTAGTACTCTGATATTATGTTCTCTGAAAATGTTTCACTTCTAAGCCAAGAAGCTTCTTCAGTTCTGAACTGAACTGGCTTAGAAACGAAGCATTTTGGATGAAAAATGAAACATTTTAAAAGAACAACAACCCCCCCCCCCAAGAAAGTCTAGTTACCTTGGGGGGGGGGAAGCACTTTTGGAACTTGATATGCCTCCAATATACATTCATCTTATTCCTATAATAATTTATAAAATAGATTTGTTTGAACAAACTTACAGAGACCAACATTTAACCATCACACTATGTTGGGCTGCAATTCACCAAATTCCCAGCCATCAGTGTTAAATAATGGGTATAATTCTAGGGCTCTTTAGCAAAGGAGATGTCCACTCCCAAATCAATGTCACATATTTTTTTTTCTTGCAAAAGAATCTGGGAAGGTTTCTTTCCTGCCATCCACACTCTTGGAGATCCTTTAGAGAGCTGAAGATATGAAGATGCCAGGTACTATTGCAGTTTTCCTCTGATCATATCCAGTCACTTTTGTTTGAAATAAAAGTGAATGAAAACAAGCAACTGAAGAAACACCACCAAGAGGATCAGGAAAAAGAGACACTTTGGAGGCACAGTGGGAATAATGTAAGGGACTTCAAGTCTAAAAGCACAACTAACAGAGGGTTTCTTCTCCCCCTCCCCCACCTACTCCCCATTACTGTATTAGGTGAAGAATGCCATCCAACAAGTTAACGATGGGAATCAATTGAAAGCAATATAAACTGATCCAGAGAGAATTTGCTATGATATTCCATCTCTTCATGAGTCTATTTATATTCAGTGCTGAGCCATTCTTGGTCTGAGGTCTGTTAGTCCAAAACAGGCTGGCAAAATGAGAAGCTTCAGTTCAAGCAGTTTTGCAGGTCATTATCCTACTTTTGGACAGTGGTTTGTGTTGAAGTTAGTCTGATAGTTAAAACACCTTTGCACAGGTTGCCAAGTGGCACATTCCAGCGCTTCCTCCCCCATTTTCCTCCTTTCAACATGTTATCAGAATAGAGTTCCTGTAAAAGCCATCATGTTGGAGAATGATCTCATGTATATATTGTAGAGCTACAAGTTAGGAATATTTTTTCCCCATCTACTCAGTCAAATTGGATGGTTGCCTAAGGATCCCTGTCTATTGTTTATGTCTCACTTTCTAAGCATCACTATTAATCAGGAATCTACTAGTTAAATCTAGCATCTTCATTTTATGTCCTTGTTAAAATGCACTTCTTTTCACTGATTATTGGCACATTTTAGCTTAAAACAGTAAAAATAGGTAAGTCCTTGATTATAAAGACAGATAATAGTGGAATTCATATTCTATTCTTTTTCCATATTGCTGAATGGATAAGAAAAGTAGGACTTTAACAATCTGTGAAGATGCAATTTCTCTTAGTATGGTTTTGCCATAAACCTTCATCACATGTGTTTCCGTAATTTAGTTCTGAATCCTGGCTGAGGCTACATGTGGGAGTCTCCTGACTGGATGTATATGTTATTGATTTTAAAGCACACTGAAATGCTGAAATCAATGAATTAATGTGTTTTCAATATGATCAACCATGAAAATCATATGATGGTCATCTCAAGTATTAAATAGGAAGAACTGGGTCAGATATAAATTATCATGGGGAAAAAAAACTATCTATCTGGTCACTAGGAGCTGGCATTTATTTCATGGCATAATCAGTCAATCAATCAATCAATCTAAACTGCAATAAATGAAATGTGCTTCATCCTGTTACTGTCATATTTCAAGCAAGGAAATAGTAAATATTCTTTCATAGAGTTATAGAGCGCTCTTCATATTTTGAGTAGAAGTGATCTCTTGAGGCCCAGAAGGAACCTTGAATGACACACATCAAGTTATCATGTTCCGTTTTATCAGTCCCACTGACAGTATTATCCTTGGCCAATGCCTTTCAGCATGCTTATCTGGTTTTCAGCATCCATACCCCATACTGAAAAGCATTGCATGAATGCACAAATGCTGATAGTCTTAGATCTTTTCATATCACTCTGGTGTGATTTTACAGTACAAAGAATAATGGTCCAGTTCATCATTACTCTGTTCATCTTTGATCACCACACATCATTTTATAATTTGAGATGGACAACAACAAATAAGTAGCACTCTTACATTTGTCTATCTGTTATGTAGTTTATAACTAAAATACTTTTTTTATATAAAGAAATGAAAAGGTAAATCTAAATAAAGTACATTCGCCTGGCTGTAAAATTACCAACATGGGGAAAGTGTCAATTTGCCATTTGAGGAAAATTACAGATTAACGGTACAGATGCTATTTAACATATTTCACAACCCGAGTCAAAATTATCTAAAAGTAGCCAGTTTGATCTCCTGTGGGACAAGGAAGAGGCATTCAAGTCTGCAGGCATGAACTGAAAGAAACAGAATCAGCTATTCTTTGTTGTTTAAAAAGATGTCTTTCCTTCCTTCTTTCCTTCCTTCCTTGAAAAATGTCACCTATTATCTGTGTCTTAAGTACTTTAATTCTTTCTATCAAATTGGGATTCTATGTCAACTGGAAAAAATGGTTAATGTTTAAGATGAATAATCTTAATCTGTTCTTCATATAATGGACATAGAGTATATTTTTTTAAAAAAGAAAAGAAAAATACAGATTAAAAGTTATGGAACAGAGCCATAGATTACTCTTCCCAATTATGACACCAAATATTATAATATGTGTCTCTGTGTTAATACAGAATGCACAAAGCACACAATGAAACACATGTGCTCTAGTAAAAGAATTCATACAAAATGGCACAAATTTGCTGTGAAATTTAAACACATAATTGCTTAAGTAAAATAAAGCAAAAAGGCAAAAATGCCAGAGCAGATGGCTTTCAACAATTAAAGAATCCTTGGCTGCCATATTCCCCTCCCCACTTCACATTAAATTAGGTGTTTCTGACAGTCCAATGTTCACATCAAAATTTTAAAGCAAAAATGCAGTTGTTGTTTTGTATCAATAATAAATAATGTTTCATTAGTCATTCTGTTGTCATCTTCATGTAGGTGAACAAATCTTCCCAATATAACCAGAGACAAATGTGTCCTTTCTAATTAGTGTAGTCAACAGAAGAACAGATTTTGGATATTTTTTTTTTCTAAAAAGTCCTCAATGTGTGAAGAATGTCTGCAGTAATTTTCCTTATATTTCAAATAAACATTAGTAAAATGAGAGTCTATCTTTTGCTATTTTAGTGATATTAGATTAGAGCATACAAGTTCACAAGACATATTTTTTTAAAGTGGCTCCCCTTTAGTTTTGGAGCCCCCAATACAGTTCAAAAACACTCTGCTGAAATTTGGTGGCAAAACAGTCAATTTTCAGTGATCTGATTTTTCTTGGTTTGTTGTGGTGGTTCAAAAAGCAAAAGGCAAAAATTTGTCCATCAATTTCCTAATGAAAACCCCCATACATCAAAACTGATCAAACAGCTCTTCCTTTAAAAAGGAAAATGAATAACAACATGCTTTCCACTATATTAAATGAGAGTATATGCTTATTCATGTGCATTGCTGTGTACTCTATAGGTGTGCATTTGCCATTTTAATGTTAAGTGTTTTCTCATCTCTTCTTTAAATATGAAGAATAATCTCATAGGTTTACATTGTTTGTTAAAAATCTTTTCAAATTTCAATTGAAAATAATTGAAAAATTGATTTTTTTTTTCAATTAATTAGTATTAACACTGATACTAGTCAGTGTTAAGTGTTAAAATGACCACTAGGAATGATATTAATCTGCATTATCACTAACCATGTTCCACTTACTTGCTCCATTTTATGATGTCTTCTTTAATAACCATATATTTATGATACAAATATCTGTGGGAAAATGATTCAATAGTGGGAATAAAGTAGTCTCCCAAATATTTACTGTACAAGCAGCTGAGTTCTTTTTATTTTTGTAGTACTATGTATAGTATAGCATTTGATTAAAAAAATATTTCCTTTTTACATATAATTTTATAGCAATTTCTTCATTTGTTAGTCCCTCAGAGTTATTGGGAATTCAATTCAGTTCAAACTTTTATGGTCAATACACAACATGTGTGCAGTGAAATTGAATGAGCCTCCATCGGTGCGACCACACAAAGCACAGAAACACAGACTATATCTCAATCACAGAATACATCTCAGATTTATAAACAAATCTGTAACCCCAAGAAACACCGGGTCTAGGCACACATTTCCACATACATATATATTTATATATACATTATTCCACTGGCATGTACATATTGCATGTTGCACTGGCACTGTGAGTCTGTTGTATTAAGTCTAGTGATGGTGTTATATTGTGTTTAGAAGTCTGACGGGTTGGATAGAAGCTGCTTTTCAGCCTATTTGTCCAGTTGGCTATGCTTCTGTATCTCTTGCCTGATGGTAGAAGTATGAAGAAGTGTTGTCCAGGGTCAAACAGGATATAAGCTATTATTATGATTTACAGCCAGCCAGATATTCATACTGAATTGGCTTTTTTAAATTTATACATTTTTTTTCTTTAATGTACTTATATACAAGTACAAAACAGTGTATTGTCTGGATCAATTTACTTATGCAATATAATAGCAATAATACTGATAGTAATAACAATAATAGTAACAACTGTGATAGTATCACTAATATTACTTATGTATAATCCAATTTTTGTATCCTTTACTTGTACATTCCAGTAATCTTTCATCCTCTAAACTCTACCTCTTTTTCTAACCATTGATAAAAAGAATCCCATGTTAAAAAGTATTGTTTCTTCCTTATCTTTCATTATTAATGTCAATCTATCCATCTCCGCACAGTCTAATATTTTTCTAATTATACTTTCATCTGCAGGTGTATCCTTGTTTTTTTAATATTGTGCAAATACAATTCTCCCTGCTGTTGGCACATGTATTATTAAATATGTAATCCGTTTATTATAGCTTTCTGATAATATACTTAACAAAAATATTTCTGGTTTTAAATCTATGTGTTGCTTTATCATTTTCTTTAACCATGTATGTATTTTTGTCCAAATTTTTTTGTCTTTGCACATGTCCACCACATGTAATAGTAAGAACCCAGTATCTGATTATATTTCTAACATTTAGTGGACCAATTTTTAAACATTTTTGCTAGTATCACTGGTAGCAAATGCCACCTATAGAACATTTTGTACAAGTTTTCTTTATAAATAGTTGCCATTGTCAATTTGTAATTTCTATCCCAGAGTTGTTGTCATTTATCTAATACAGACTTAATAAATAAAATGTCTTTATATAGTAATACAGTAATACAGTACTTAATAAATAAAATGTCTTTATATATTACAATTTTTTCCAAGTTGACAATATTTGGATGTATCAATGCTTCCATTGTAGAAATCCAGACTGGTATTTTCATATACTTTTTTGTTTTAACCTTTATCCATACTTGGATTGGAATTTTTATCTAATCTATTAAGTCCTTCTCAAGGACCTGGGATAGGCAGATGTTGATGTCACAAAATACAAAGTCCTGCAGATAGAAACAGAATGATGGTTAAAAAAAGCAAAGGTAGAACCAATAGCAATAGGCATCTTGAGTGCAATCTCAAAATAACTGGAGCACCACTTGAACACCATCAGCATTGACAAAACTAGTAAACTGCAAAAGGCAGCTTTACTTGGATCAGCTTACATCAGGGGTGTCAAATTCAAGGGCTGGGGGCCAGACCCACCCTGTGGGGTACATAGATCTTACCCATGGTTTCACCCTGGAAACAGTGACGGACTGGGTCTGTTTTCACTGGCAGAGGGTTGCAGAAGGCCATGGAAGCTAAAATGGAGCTTGTGAGCCCATTTTCACTGACAGAGCACTTGGGTCACCACAGGTGCCCCTGACAGAAGTGATGTTGAGTGGCCATGCCCTTCCTGACCACACCCACCTTGGCCCTCTGAGGTCAAACATAACCTGATGTGGCCCTCAATGAAATTGAGTTTGACACTCCTGGCCTACATCCTACAATGATACCTTTAACACCATCAAACATCAACATCTGTCTATCCAGGTACTTGGGAAAAATTAAAAAAATGGATAAAAATGCCAAATCTAGTTTAAGTTTATTTGATTTATATACCGCCCCCTCTCCCTAGGGACTCGGGGCGGTGCACAGCCAATAAAAACATGGATACATAGATAACAATTTAAAAAACCATTTAAAATAATTAAATGAAGGCTGTCTATTAAAAAGCATATCATTATAAAATTTAAATTTCAATTAAAATCAATTAAAAATATTAAACGATTAAAAACGATTAAAAATATAAACAATTTAAAATAATTTAGTTTAAAATTAATTCAATTAAAATTAAATTAAATCTTGATTAAAACCCCTAGGTATCAGGCCAGGCTGGCTCATTGAAATAAATAGTCTAACCATCTGGCTGACTGTGCAACAAACTTAATAATAATACTAATAGTAATAATAAGTTGAACTCTTAAGGATAAAGAATTCTATTGTTGTAACTATTGTAATTAGATACCTCTAGGAGCAGTACCTAAAATACTTTTTCAATATCTGGAAATATTGATTTAATCAGATACAAATATCTTAATTTTATGAAAAAATCCTACCTGTAATTGCCTATATTCTTAGATACTGTCTTAATCATTCTTAGATCTTTGGTTAGGACTTGAATTATTAGGCTATGAAACTGTAGATTATCCACACATAATGTTAGAGAATCCCATTAACTTTGTTAATGACTTTCCACTTTCTTACATGGCTTTGTGTGTGTGCATGAAGGGAGAGAGAGAGAGAGAGAGAGAGAGAGATTAAATATGTTTGTGATCTAAAGAATTGACCAGAATTCTGCCTATAACCACTAGACATAGTGACCTCATAAGGCATCAGCCTGGGGTGTGAAAAGGGGGATCCTACATCAGATTTTTCTCCTGAAACTAGAGTCTTGTTCCTGAGGGAATGATACAAAACAAAGCTATAAATCCTGGCATTTGTGTCATGGTATGATAGTATGTCAAGCCAAATCACATTATTTTTTCATAAACAATTCTATATTTCTTTTGACATGTTTCTGTGATGATTTTCCTATTTTAACTGACAGCTTAGTGTTTGTTCATCTACACGTATAGATCAAAACCAAATTAAAGCATGCCTAAGAGATTAAAACTGTCTCAGTGGATGAAGAGAAAAAACATACGCTTTCAGAAATCCTGTTGTTTTTTCAATATGTCTTTGGTTTTGCTTAGTTTTCTTTTCTGACTCTGTTTATTTGTCTTAATATCTGAAGATATTAATCACCAATCATTCAGTCTATTAATAAAAGCTGAAATGTTAAACCTCACAATTTCCTTCACACCCAAACTACAGGGAACATTTTTCTGTTCTTGACTGATTAAATGGACACCAGGGATATTTTGGTTGGAGTTACAAATGGATTCTGCCTGAACTTTAGAGGCTTATAATGAGGTGGATAACCTTATTGCTTCTGAAGTTCAACAGAAAAAAAGAACTTTAGAACAGTTATGCTGGATCAATCCATTTTTTTAAAGAACAGGATTCTATTTGCATACTCCCAGTTATATTCCTCAACAACTGTTACAGTGAGATACAGTATACTTCCTCTAGTATTAGAGGTAATGTTCTGATCTTAACACTTCAGAATTTATCTAATCATCTTCTAAATCCACCTGGCTATTAACATGTCTTCTGAAAGCACACTATAGGAAATATATAGATGTGTAATTGATAGAGTGAAACAGTTTTTTGAAGGGACAGCCATATACATATTTTGCAGCCAGAACTATAAGCAACAAAAATGGGTTGTGACATCTTACAGCTAAATTTGGCTGTAATTATAATTTCTGTTAAATTATTTCAGACTTCTTATCCCATTGTCTGAAGCTTTGAGGGTCTGGATGGGGAACAACAGTCTTCAACTAAACCCTGACAAGGCTCAGTGGCTCTGGATTTTGGGACCCTCAGGTTCTGGAACTATCTTTGGTTTTGGATAGAGTTACATTATACTTAACTGGCCAAAAAGGACAGAAAAAAGGGCAAAAGCAGAAAGAGAGAAAGAAAGAATACAGTACATGAACAGGCAACAATATATATTACTGCATCTATTTATCTGTATCAAAAAAAAACCCCAAACAATGTTGTAAGTAATTATCATGCACTTAACACTGTTAAGTGGCTTTTGGTTATTCCAGATTGAATCTTTTATGTGCAGAATGATACCATAATAGAAAATAGAAAATATAGCTCCATAGAAAAGCACATATTACAAAGTAAACACTTATATAACAAAGAAATATCATGAGATTAAAATGTCCTAAAAAAACAGTCAAGCCTGCACAGGGGTTGCAAAAGCAACAAGGTACAAATAAAGAAATAGATGCTTGGGTACAATTGTGATTTGTTAATTGGGTTGCATATTATTTTTTGTTGTGTTTGAATTTTTTAAACTTTTTACTGATGTACACCACTCAGTCATAAATTATGAGTTGGATACCTTTATACATCTCATAAATAAAATTGTCTCATTCCACAGACATGTCTTTGCAAGGCCAGACATGCCTTTGCAAATACCTTTATTGCAGCGGTATAAATGCATTGGCTCTTCTTCACCTGAAGGATTTTAGACTTGCAGAGAAAAATCAGTGGCTTGATCTAAAGATCCATTAACTGGAGTTTCACAACACATTTAAGTTACTGATTTAGCCCATTGTCTTGTTCACATGCTATGTTGAACCATAAAATTACACATTATGTAAATGGAGCTGCTAGTTCTTTAACTTTGTGGAATGTATTTGAGGACCAAGTCAAAATATGCAAATGTTCCACCATGGATTCATATTAAACCACTTCTACCTTGTTTATAATCATTAGACCCACAATATTGAAATGGATTATGGGGTAGCTATATGCCGGTATTTCTGATATTCTCTTGATAGAACGCATCAAAACATTCAAAACTCTATTGGCCTATATAGTAAATAGAAAAATATACAAGGTACTACTCTCCCAGCTGAGAAGCCAATTTTCCATTATTTTTTGGTGCTCTGGTGTGAGTCCAGAAAAGCTTCATGCATGATCTTAATTCTTACCCTGATATAAATGCAGCTCAGGGGAATATACTTGGGGTAAACAAAACTATAAAGTATAGAACTGGGGTACAGAAACTTCAGTCTTTTGTTCCCTGTGTTGACAGAGGATATATGAGATTAGAGGGCAGGGACTTTAGTTCAATAATATAGCATAAATTAGCCTTCTACGATCTAGTGATAACTATGTCAGGATTACAGTTCCTACAATCAAAGTCATTGTCTACATGTTGGATGGGAACACTGGAAAATATAACAAATCTGAGAAGCACCATGAGAAATATTGACATATACTTTCTACAGAGAAGGATGCCATTTAAATCCCTGGCATCTTATGTGTACAGCCAATTGGGTGATGTGCAAATAGGAATCAAACAGTTCCTTTATCCAGGAAATAAGGAGACAGAAGTTTCGCTTCAGTTCTTTTTCTGATTTATTGCTGATTTACACTTGTCTTGCTGGTGTCTGGCTTTGCTATGAAACTAATCTAAGCCATTCATGCTTGATTAAGTAGATTCTAATGGCTGGGAAGAAATAAGAAGTCAAAAATTTCTATGAGATTTAGGGCCATGATTTTCTCCCAAAGTGATATAATTCTGAAAACTCTCAAAAGAACAGGTAGTTGGGCTAGATGGTTGTTGTAGTCACTTCCAGTTCTATGATTCTATGAAATACAAGCAGATGGATCAATTTGTGTCTATTGTTGTTGGTTTTTGCCAGGTCTACTCCACTCAGTGATTGATTTTCCTAGAATTTGTGTTGGGGATGGGGAATTCTTCCTGAGGTTTTCTGAGAGTCCCCAATCTGAAAAGGCAAAAACAGGATTTTCTCAAGATATCTATCCTGATTTAAGAAGCAGGAGGAGCCAAGGAGGCTGCAATTCATGTTAAAGAGGATTGAAATCCATGGTTACTTTCAACTATATTAACGTAGCTATACAACTCATCATCCAGTGAAATTCTCTTTATTTTTGAAATAAATGCTGAAAATAAATTATCTTTTATTAAATTGAAGGAGCACTCCTAGGGGCAAATATACAGACAATACCCTGCACAGTATTAGTTATAAATTATTTTTCATCTGAAATGAAAATCAAGGCAAATTTGGAGGATGCTGTTTAAATGGAACATGTGGAAGAACTTCGGAGGAAGTACACAAGGGAGAGACTAAATTTCTCTCTGGAATGAGTATTTGTCTAAAAATGAACAAGAATGACATCAGAAGTAATCTCCACACTAATAAGACCTTTCAGTACAGTGAATTAGAGAAGAATATTCCAAGACAAATGGATATATTAAAGGATCCTTGAACTCATTTACTTATAATTCTGCACAACTAACTCAAATTACAGATAGCTCCCTAAGTGCATATTTTTCACTTTTTTGAACATCTAGGCAATAAAACACATATGCAAAACATCTGCCCGGTTATCCTTCTATCCCATCAAAACAGGCCAAAGTGAATTCTTCTGGACATTTCTGGAATCTATGGCTGGTCAGGAGACACAGGAAGGCCTTCCATCATCCTGGATCGGTTAAGTAGCCAATGATCCCAAATGCAGTTGCATTACAGAAGGGAGGAGACCAAGGGCTATCAAAACTGTACATGAACTTATTTTGGTTTCTCGTGTCCTCAATTGCTCAGTTAAAAACTCTTAATAAAAATTAATCAAGTTCTTCATAGATGAAAAAGGCCAATCACAGGCTAAGGATCAACAGGGAAGAGACTGAAAGTGTAACTGACGACATCATAATGTCTGTGTATTATATATAGCAGGGATGTCAAAGTCAAGGCCTTGGGCCACATCTGGCCCATGATTAGGTCAGATCCAGCCTGAGCAACAATCCTGGAAACTGTAAGATGTCGGCCTGCATCATTTCAGCCCAGCCAGGAACTGAAGTGCCACCATTGCAGCCACAGTGATACAGAAAGAGAGAGCAAGAAAATGATCCGATTGAACCTCTCTCTCTCTCTCTGTGTGTGTGTGTGTGT